>CATIWR010350147.1:0-34807 GCA_949677035.1 Omphalea diandra
CCAGGCTCATGTGTACTCTTCAGAATCAGGACATTGTGCAGCTTTTCTTGCAAACTATGATACAAAATCTGCTGCAAGGGTGCTGTTCAACAACATGCACTATAACTTGCCTCCTTGGTCCATCAGTATCCTTCCTGATTGTAGAAATGTGGTCTTTAATACTGCAAAGGTAGGCAGATCATGAATTCCTTATTACCTACTGAAGCCTGACATGACAAAATTATCTGTTAATGCTCAGGCCTGTACACCAACAAATAATGAAAAGGAAAGAAGGGAGGAAAAAAAAAAAACTCAAAACTTTCAAGAGAACCGATTTATCTCTCCTCTTCAACTTTGGATCTTTTCCTTTGTAGGTTGGAGTTCAAACTTCACAAATGGAAATGCTGCCAACAAAAACTGGGATGCTTTCATGGGAGAGTTATGATGAGGATATTTCTTCTCTGGATGACAGCTCAACATTCACTGCTCTTGGTCTCTTGGAGCAGATAAACGTCACAAGAGATGCCAGTGATTACCTGTGGTACATCACTAGGTGAGATTGATTACCTCAACGGTTCCCCCATCATCTTATATAGTCTCACCTGGATTTCTTAGTATGTGTTAGTTGTTATTTATTGTTTCACCAAGCTTTTCTTCTGCATCGGAAAAAAAGTCAATTTTTTCCAAGTCCTTTGACTCTAAAATTTGTAGAATGGTATAAATAGTTTTGCTTATCTCACACTTCCGAATGTTCCCACAGCATTGATATCGGTTCATCTGAATCCTTCCTGCATGGAGGGGAACTTCCCACTCTCATTGTTCAATCAGCAGGCCATGCTGTGCATATCTTTGTTAATGGACAGCTTTCGGGTATGCAAAAGTACTTATTTATCATAGTTTTTATAGATTGCTTCCAGCTGATCAGCATGTGTCATTCTAGGTTCTGCTTTCGGGACAAGGGAGAATAGGAGGTTTACATATACTGGAAAGGTCAATTTGCAGGCTGGCAAAAATAAAATTGCATTGCTGAGTGTCACTGTTGGATTACAGGTTAGTTTCCTTACCTGCTTTTGTTATTTTTGAATGGTTAATATTGGTAATAGAACCTATTTTAATATTTAGAAGTCTGTACAACTGAATTTACTCCTTGCTGGTAAGTGGAATCTAAAAATGCAGTCTACATTGGGATGTTGGGAATTCCTCCAGCTTGATTCATTTGCATATAAGGATGTGTTTGAATAATTGATGCTATGCATGCTTTTTATCTAATAATTGTTGATGAATGTATTTTGTTTATATGAAGAATGTGGGTGGACACTTCGAGACATGGAACACAGGAATCCTAGGTCCAGTTGCACTGCATGGACTTGACCAGGGAAAATGGGATCTGTCCTGGCAAAAATGGACTTACCAGGTTGCAGATTTGAACCTTTCCATATCATATTAGTTAATTAGTCAACCAAAAAAAAAAAAAAAAAAACAAAAGAAAACAAATCCCTCATTACTATCTGTTCAAACAGGTTGGGCTGAAAGGGGAAGCCATGAATCTAGTTTCACCGAATAGCGTTTCATCTGTCGAGTGGATGCAAGCATCATTAATTGTACAAAGACAACAACCGCTGACATGGCATAAGGTATGAACCTATGATACGCCATTGCAGATTGTTGCAGAAAATATAGCATTCTGTTTTAATCTATTTTAACTTCGTAGGCCTATTTTGATGCACCTGAAGGAGATGAGCCTCTAGCTTTGGACATGGCGGGTATGGGAAAAGGTCAAATATGGATTAATGGACAGAGTATAGGGAGATACTGGACTGCATATGCAACTGGTAATTGCAACGGCTGTAGCTATGCAGGAGCTTTCCGTCCTCCTAAGTGTCAGGTTGGTTGTGGCCAACCAACACAAAGATGGTAAATACTCTCAAGATGCTGATATGTAAAAATTTTATAGAAAGGAACAGTTCATTTGATCCCTGACAATAATTCAATTTCCAGGTACCATGTTCCTCGGTCATGGTTGAAGCCAACCCAAAATCTCTTGGTAGTTTTTGAGGAACTTGGGGGGAATCCCTATGGAATCTCTCTTGTGAAGAGATCAATGACCAGTGTTTGTGCTGAGGTAGCTGAGTTTCACCCTACTCTTAAGAATCGGCACATCGAGAGCTATGGAAGAGCAGAGCAGTTCCATAGCCCCAAGGTTCACCTTCAGTGTAGTCTAGGCCAATCCATTTCTTCCATTAAGTTTGCAAGCTTTGGGACTCCTTTGGGAACTTGTGGGAGTTACCAGCAGGGACCTTGCCATGCTCCTGCCTCATATGATATTGTAGAGACGGTACTTAACTTTACTCTTGCTTTAACAATTCATAAGCATTTATTGTCTTTTCCTTAAGTTGTGTTTCTCTTTCACAGAAATGTATAGGAAAGCAGACATGTACTGTCACCATATCCAACACCAACTTTGGCCAAGACCCATGTCCAAATGTGTTGAAGAGATTGTCTGTTGAAGCTGTTTGTGCTCCCACAAATTGGAGGGGCTAATTAGAGGAAAATCAATAAATTGCTAATCTATATTTGGTCCAGTAATTTAACTACACAAGCAAGGAAGAATAATAGGAAAGACAACAGAAAAAAGCTTGTTTTAATTAGGTGAAGTGCTATGGTCTTTCAAACTTGGGAGAGGCTGTGGCCAAAAGTGTTTGGTGCTCATGGCAATTAGTACTTAATCTAAGTGGGTTAATGAACTACTGTAAATTAGTGATAGGTGAGTTGAGGAGATCCCCGGGTTCCTGCAATTCAGGGCCCTAGGTGAAATTGAACCCCCAGTCCCCAGCCCTTTTATATGGATGTGGGAATTGGGAAAGTGATGTTTTCTAGTGGTGTGATTTGATTTTATGTTTTTATTTGAGGGGAAAAATCAAACCCCATGTTCGTTCATGTTAGGAGCGGATCCTAGTATGACCACTGTTTCATGTGCAGTTCCAACTTAAATCTAAGAGCTTTCTGTTCACTTTTCATTTCCATAAGCTTCAGTGGTACACCAAATGGGGAAATCTGAAAGTCCCTGATTTACGTAGCAAATGGCTCTCTTTCATTAATAAAGGTTTGACCTGAGGACTGCTACCATAAAAAGGGATTGATATGGCATGCCGACACTAACTATTTGCATCTAATTGGAACATAAGTTGCAACTACGAGATCCCCGCCGCCAAAGCAGATCAACACCCAGGTCGAATAGATTAAGAAGATATAACTCCTAGTTATTGTATTAAATGGCTCAATTCAGTAACAATGCGAACCTGGGAATAATGAATCAAGCAGAAAAAAGTTGGATTTCCTGATAGAAGGAATGAGTGACAGAAAAATGAATTAATGACTTTGCTGTGATAAGCATTCCAAAGGTGATTTACTACCAAAAACATTCCAAAAAGGAACTCTTAACAACTTTCAACCAACAGCTCGCCTTTAACCAGGACGATCCCAAGACCAAGAATTAACAAAGAGCACAAAAAGCATTTCTGCAATGTCCAAGCACATTAAACCAAAGAAAAAACCAACATTCGCCATCATATGCTTCCAAACCTTCCTTCTATGAAGTTAGATTCAACTCAGAGTTTACTCCACATTTTTATCATCTATCCAATTTATGTGACACAAGCAGGTTTCTTTATGTGATATCCCTGCCGATACGAGTCATAGAAGCATTCCGATATGCACAACCAAAAATACGCAGAAATACTTCTACCTAACATAAATCTGCACGTAGCAGAATAGTCCTTTCAAGCAAATAAGATGAGCCAACCAATCCCTGTAGCATGAAATTACAATACAGTGATAAACTCACAGTTGCCAGTACCAGTCTCAGATATTTAAAAGATAATAAGTTATTAAAAGAAAATAACACATGGAAACTGTCGGCTTCAAGCAGCAGCAGTAGTCAAGTGTGCTGCTATTTTCTGCTGCAGTTCTTCTTTATTTGCTCCGACCACCTTGTCCACAATATTCCCCTCCTTCAGGAACATGAAAGTTGGCATTGCCTCCACTGCCCAATCCTGAGCAACCGTCTGCAAGCAAGAATGTCAGAGCATTTTACCATAGTTTTTTTTTTCACTTTTCAGATCATAATTTGCACCTGAGATGCCAAAGCCTATTTATTTTCAGATTTTTAATCTCACATTACCTTCAATTCATCCACATCCACTTTCAGGAAGATAACATTTGGCAGTTTCTTGGCCAGCTCCGCTAAGAAAGGAGCAATGAAACGGCATGGTCCACACCATGAAGCAGTAAAATCAATAACCATCTGACTCAAAACCCAGTAAAATAAATGAGAAAGAAACAAAAAGAAGAAAAAAGATTGAAATCTAATAATGATAATAGCTAACTTATTAAACTTCCACAAGCAAACAGTGAATACACTAGGGAAAGTTTACTGACTTCTGAAAAGAAAAGGGGGGATTGGAATCAATCAAAATCCACACACCCAAAATACTAGTTAATTACTTATTTACCAAAATGGAAAAGAAAAGGGGAAAAAAAAGATTTTGAATTGATTCTCATGATGTTTGATCTTACCGGAGCAATTGGAGGGAAAAAAATGTGTTAAAAAAAATTTTGGGTTGAAAAAAGTTTAGGAGAAATCATAATTTTTTTTTTTCAATTTTGTTTTCTATTTTTGAATTGTAAATATAGTTTTATCTTTCCTACATGTTAAGAAAATATTAAACAAATTTATCAATTCATCATTTTAGCCATAAAATGCCCAGAAATTTCACTAGAGGCTAACATTACAATCATTTATTAGCTTTGGTCATTTTATTGATACAAATTGAAGTTTAGTCGAAAATTGAAAATTGATCTAAAGTTTAGGATTTTTCAAGTAATTAAGCCAAAAAAAAAAGGAGAAAGTAGAACTTTTTTTTTTTTAAAGAAAATAACTGCAGGGGAACTCTTCACTGTTCAATAAGATTATGCATTGAAATCTATTGCAACATCTACCACAAAATAGGCTAATATTTCAGCTCCATTGTTTCAAGTTACACAAGTTCTTAAATTACCATCAAAGAAAGAGTAAGATTTTCAGCATCTTGGATGTTTATAATATAAAAATTCAAAGACTAAAATGCAATTAATTTTAGAATTTCAAGGACTAAACTGTGGTTAAATTGAAATATCAAGAAAATGATTACAATAAAGATTTAATGGGATACACTAATGTGTTTGATTTTTATTCTTTGACAAAATGATCATATACACAAGAACATGAAGTATCCGCAATAACAAAATTTGAAAATATCAAGCCCAAATCTAGATCCCATCACACAATGCCCAAGTTAAGGCCTAAGAACATTCTTTAGAATGTAGCAAAAAAAAAAAAAAAAAAACAGCCAATCAATACGATACAAAACCATACAAAATTCATCAATTAGACAATCCACAGAGGCCCCAGTCCAGATTCCATCACACAAAGCCCAAACCCCTCTTAACTTTCCCAAAAAAACCATCATCGTCATCCACTAAACCTTGTGTCATTTTCAATCTAAGATCTAGGTAGAAATCTTTTTCAGATCAAAATCAATTTTTTTTTTGGGGCCTTTTGACTGAAAAATAATGAGAAAAACATCATCGTCATCCACTAAACCTGGTGTCATTTTCAATCTAAGATCTAGGTAGAAATCTCTTTCAGATCAAAATCAAAAAATTTTTTTTGGGGCCATTTGACTCAAAAATAGTGAGAAAAATATATATATACAAAACCACCTGAGCAAATTAATACATAATAAAAAAACCCAAAAAAAAAAAATCCGTTGTGTCAAATAGAAATCAGATAGAATGGAACAAAACAAACCCCATTAACACGCAATAAACATCATCAGGAACTCACACAAGTATATAAACACCAAAATCCACCGACTTAAACCATAACCATTATTCAAAATAAAAACATAACAAAACCCATCAAGCAAATAACCATAGTCAACAAAATAATAAAAAATCGCATCATTAATCAAAACTCAAATAGTTTTTTAAAAAAGTAGCAAAAACAGAAAAATGATACAAGAAATACCAGTTTCTTGGATTCATTCCCCTTCTGCAGCTGCTCGTTCCATGAATCAACAGTGTGGCACCCAATCACTTGTCCCTCTTCTGCTGCCATGTCTCCCTCTCTCTTTTTTTCGCTATCTCAAAATTCTGAAACGCTACCACTCCCTTTTGATTCATTAAATAGAGATTACTGTTATAAATGGGTCTATGTTTTGGATGTATTACAGGTTTGCCGCAAGGATAAGGACTACAGAGGACGATAACATGGAAAGGTAGGTTCTAGAGGAATTGCACTATTCCTATTTTCTTTAATCCTCAATATATGGAAATAATATATTTTATTTTTCTATTTTAGGAAATAATTTTTTAAATATAAAATTGTTTTATATTAAAATTATTGTTTATTTTTAATTTTTTAAATTTTCATGATAATGTAATAACTTTAAAAATTAATAAAATAAAACAATTATTTAATATATAATAGAAATTATTAAATATAGTTCTTAAGATTAAAATTACATGTTATTGATTAATTATCGAATAATTTGATACTTTCAACTATGTTGACATAGTGCTGTTCGGTTTAATGTTTGCTTAGTAGCATTTAGTGATTGAATATTCAAACACTAAAAAAGATTTTTTTTTATATAATATTAACATTTCAATTTAAATCTAGAGTTTAATATTTGAAAGAGCTTGATGTAGGAATTAGTGATGAGAAGACCATGAAAAATAAGGGAATTAAGGAAGTGAGGTTTTTCCTTAGAAAAAAAAAAGTTAATGAATTGTCAAGGCATATAAAGAGCAGATTTCTTCGGTTTAGGATTTCTCTTCTTGTTTTATTTAGCCTTAAATCCAAAAAGACCACTTTGGTTATGTTTACGAAGCTACAAACACCTAACTGCAAAATCTTTAATCACATACTAACCCTATATTAGACATGAATAGCCTCCAAACCCTTCAAATTTCCTAAGTACTTACAAATGACCAAGTATTAAGCATATGCAACTAATTGACCTACATCTATCCTTAATACCATTTTCCTTGCCCATACTACCTACACTAAATGACAAACAATACATGCCCCAATACCTTAGCCCAAAAAAAAAAAAAAAATCTCCTTTAAACTTAAATATGAAAAATATACTTATCACTCAGATTATGACCATGCAACTCCAGTGATAATGTTGAGTGCAACTGCCCATAATAATAAGGCCAACCTTGCTTAAGATAGTCTCCCCACATCTAACGGCACCCTAATAAGGCCAACCTTTTTTACGATAGTCTTCCCATATCTAATGGTACCCTAACAATGATACATCTACCCTTAGATAATCTCAATCACATTAATATCCTTAACTAAGATATAGCGATCAATACAAATTCGATGATAGCTTTATGTGCAATTGGTTATATAAACCAACCCTTAAACCCCATTAACACTAATCATTAACTCTACATTGTAAATTCCAAGCTTTCATTTTCCTACTAAGTTAAACCATCATATTGAGATTGAAATTTCTTTTACTCAAAATCCTAGAGAACTAAATTTACCCATATTTTGAACACCATTCGACCTCAAACCTGAAGCTCAACTTACAAACCTCCTAGCACTCATTAAACCAAAACCCAAAAACTATATGGAAGACGAAAATATTCATAGAGACAAGCTTGCTCAAATATCTCTTTCAAATGAGGATAGTAAGCTAAATGATAGGTCTGTTGATGAAATGGTTGGTGTGGAGATTGAACCAACTCAAAAAAAAAAAAAAAAAAAGGTCAAAGCAAAAACATTCTTCTTAATGTTCCATACTCTTACTTTGACTTGTTGGAGGTTTCTTATTGTCCATCATGAGTTGCGTTATTTAGAAGTATGAAGAGCTTAGGAAACCTTGCATGATTTTCATATTAAAAGAGCTTATTAGGCTTAAGCATCTTATATTAGTATTTTTAATAGAGACATAGTTAAATTTTATAGAGATAGAACATGTAAGGAAGCAAATTGTGTTTCCATATAGAAAAGATGTGATTTGTGATGATTTTTCTTATAGTCAAAATGGTGGGATTTGTTTAATATGGAAGAAGAGCTCTCTTACTTACTCCACCATATCGATGTTGACATTGAATGAAGATTTACAATTATATTTAGGTAGCCTAAAGAACATAATAAGTATAAAACTTAAGAACTTCTTTAACATCTTCATTCACATTCTCATCTTCCCTAGGTATGTGGAAGGGATTTTCATGAAATTCTAAATAATGAAAAGAAGATTGGTGGTGTTCCTATTGCGAAATCAATGTTATCAATCTCTTATGTTTTCTCCCATTATATATTTTATTTCCTTTTTTGTATATTTTCTTAGTTATACATGATAGACTAAGATATCTATACTCTTTTGGATTCCTATAATTTCTTACTTTCCTAAATTAGCTCTTCTTGCTCCTAATCTTTAGGATCAAGTCTTATATCGTGTAACTATTTAAAATCCCATTAGTTAGAAAAGAATATCATATCAGTTGAATATTCCTTTTATCAAAACACTTGTTATCCTTTATATCATTGTTTTAAACTTAGTATCAGAGTAAGACTCGTACCATCCATACCATATTATTACAACTTGAATTCTCATCTATTCCTTATACCATGGCCGAAAATAAATTTGAATCATCTATACCAATCATACATGTTCAATCTAAAAACTTTGCTTTAAGGCCAGTATCACTTTTACTAAAACTAACTATGATGTGTCGTGCTAAATCATGGAGATGCATATTACAGGATGTGGAAAACTTAAGTATATCGTGGGTAAAACACCTCAACCAATAAAGACTAATGCTTCCTATGCAAATTGGTATACAGAAAAATCAAAAGGTTAATGGATGGTTACTGAGATCTATGTCACTTGAAATTATAAAGCGTTATCTTTGGTTACGTAAGAAATCTAGAATGCTTTGGTTAAAGCTTTCTATGATGGGTTAGATGAATCATAAATCTTTGCATTCAACCAACGACTAAATAGGTTAGATGTCCTCTATCAACTTATTATGGTGATCTTATAGAGATTTTTCTAGAGTCGAATTACCATGAAAAAGTTGTAATGAAATATCCTAATGATGTTATTACATATCAAAAATTAGCGAAACACTTATAAGTGCACATCTTTCTTAATGGACTTGATGCTAAATTTAAACAACTCAGAGGAGAGACTCTTAGAAAAGATCCTGCATTAGATTTTGAAGAAGCATAAATATGTACATTGTGATGCTATACACAAAACGACACTGAATGGAGAATAGGATCATCATGAGTCATTTGCTATGGTAGCTCGTCAGAATAAACCTCAACAAGGGCACACAAACTAACAACAAAATTCTATTTTTTCAAAATAGATTGCTGATCAAAATCAATAATCTAAATCACAAAATTGCGACTATGAAGTAGGAACTTCAAAATCAGATCGCTTGTGTACTCATTGTAGTGGAACTAGACATACCAAGTCAAGGTGCTATGAACTGATTGGGTATCCAAAATGGTGGGATCCTATTAAAGCACCCAAGCAAAACTAAAAAACAAAGCATAATGTAGTTGCTGCTATGGCTAAATCTTCTAGCAACCTTGAGGAATCCTCATCATTAATTTTTACTTTAGGTAATATTTGTAGGTCTCTTAATACCTCTACACCTAATAGTAATAGTGATTGGATAATTAATTTTGGTGCTACAAATCACATGACTTTTGGCACTAATCATATTTAGTCTATGAGAATATCCAAATAATGTATTGTTTCCACAACTAATGGTGCCCCTTCTTATGTGGTTGGAAAAGGTTCAATAACTCTTATAGAAAATTTAAACTTGGAGTCAGTTCTTATCATTCCCTCTTTTAATTATAACCTATTGTTTGTTGCTTAAATAACATGTATTTTGCATTTTATTGTGATATTTTGGCCTAACTTTTGTGTTTTTAAGGACATCTAGACTTGGAGAACAATTGATTATGGTACTAGGAAAGGGAAGCTCTATTATCTTGATTTGACTTTAGCAAGTTTGAATCAATTAGCTCAAACATTCTCAGTTGAAAGATCTTGCAATATACAAAACTCTGAAATTTGGTTATGGGCAGTTAGGCCATGCTTCTTTTAGATATTTTAAAAAATTATTTCCAAAAATGTTTTTAAAGTTGACTGATTTCTAGCTTTAAGTGTGATATTTGTGAAAGTCATCGCGTCTCTTATCCATTTAGTATGAATAAAAGTCCATTACCTATTATGATTATCCATTCATATGCATGGGGTCCTACAAAGATTTCTTCTCTAAATGGTGTATGTTGGTTTATTTCATTTATTGATGATCACACATGTATGACTTACGTTTGTTTGATGAAATAAAAAAAATGAAGTTAGTTATTTGTTTCAAAAATTTCACAAGATGATGGCAGCTCAATATTAATCTCACATATAGGTTCTTCGCATTGATAATGGTGGAGAATTTGTTAATCAAGACTTGAAACAATATTTAAATTTACATAGCATTGCTCATTAAATGACTTGCCCCTGCTCTCCTCAACAAACTAGGTTGCAAAGGACAAGAATCATCATCTACTTGATGTTGTACAAGCATCATTATTTGGGGCTTACATGCCTACTATTTATGAGGGTGACGCTATCATAAAAACAACCTACCTCATTAATTGTGTTCCTTCAAGTTCATTTCAATTTTAGACTCCTTTCCATGTACTTCATGAGACTATAAGTGCTCATGTCGCACCAAAGCTGCCAACTAAAGTTCTTGAGTGTGTAATTTTTGTACATCTACACAAATCCCTAAAAAATAACTTAGAACTGTAAGCTATTCAATGTGTATTTGTAGGTTATGGTTTGTATCAGAAAGGTTATCGGTGATATCACCCTCTTTCTTGCAAGATGTATGTTACACTTGATGTTACCTTTCATGAGGATAAAATGTATTATTTTGTTTTGATTCTTCATTTCAGGGGGAGAATAGAGATGAATTGTAGACTTTAAACTCTCTGGATTTTACAAGTAATGGCTACTGGGAAGATGAGGTAGTTAGTCACACTTTAAATTATGAAAATCAAATGGAAGTAAATAATAAGAATTAAACGAAAGTAATAACGGTAGTTTCTTCATCACTAGAAGTAATAACTTTATCTCCTCAACTTTTACCAGTCAATTAATTATCCCCCTAAACCAAGTCCATCTCCAAACCTCAAGTAAATTTCGAACCCCATGTAAGAGTGTTACCTGATCGAATCACAGCAGGAATATCTTGAGTAAATTATGAACCTACTCTTAGCTCTAAACCTAAATATCCCATGAGGAATTTTGTGTCCTACCATAGGTTGTCAAAGGAATGTGAATTTTTTATAAATCAATTATTTGTAGTATTTATGCCTAATAATGTGTAAGAGGCTTTAAAAGTCCAAGGTGGAAGGAAGCAATGAATGAAGAAATTAAATCTCTCTAAAAGAATTTTACAAGGAAGTTATTGATTTACCTAAAGGAAAGACACTTGTAAGATGTAGATGGGTCTTCACTTTTAATACAAAACTGATGAAACTATCAAATGGTTCAAAACCAGACTTGTTGCTAAAGGGTATACTCATACTTATTGAGTTTATTACATGGAAACATTTGCTCTAGTAGGAAAAATCAATACTGTTCATGTTTTATTATCTTTAGTGGTGAATTTTGACTGGTCGTTGCACTAGTTTGATGTAAAGAATGCTTTTTGCATGAAGATCTTCAAGAAGAATTATATATGGAATTGCCTTCTAGATGTAAAATGCAAATTAAAGAAAGTCAATAAGTTTACAAAAGTCAATAGGTTTGCAAATTGAGAAAGTTTTTGTATAGTTTAAAACAATCTCCTAGATCATGGTTTGGATGATTTACTAGCTTTATGAAAGCATTTGGATATCAGCAAAGTAACTTGAATCATATTCTCCTCTTGAAATATAATAAAGAGAAAATCGTTACCCTTATTATGTATATTGATGATATGATAATAATAAGAAATGATTTGGAAGATGATTGGGAGACTTTTTTTTATTTTATTTATGATTAAAACTCATTTTACATGATAACATGTTTACCCTCTCTTTGCTTTTTTGTAACTAAATGTGCATAACTCTCATGTTTATTATGCTTAGTATATAGGGAAGATGATTGAGAGATGTTTTAGCAACCTAGGACTTTATAATCGATATTATATTTATTATCCATGATTTATTCTTTGTTTCACTATATGGCATGCATATCTATCATCCCTATCATCTTGCATCATATATGTTCTAACTTGGTATATTTAAGTGTTATTTTCCATAAAGGAAACATACCTACATATTCATTTCACATACCTTTACCAATTGTATGTTGAGCATTCAATGGTGGTAATATAGGCCTTGGATTAGTAAAAGGGTTAGTACCCCTTTCTTTGTGTTGGTATTTGTAGATTAAAAGCCCATTTTTTAAGATGTTTAATACTAACTTAAGGTTTGTCTTTTATAGGGCTTATGTTTTTATCATTTGAGATGATCTATCCATTATACCCCTCTATGACATTATGTACCACCCCCCCCACCCCTTTGATGTAATGGTGTGAATCATGCGTTAGATGCATGGTTAGAATCATTTAAAACATATTGATTAATTTATGATGAATAACTTGTAAGAATGAATATTCGAAGGTTAAATCCTTAAATTTGGATGACTAAGGAGTGCCTTAGATCTTTCCAAGTCGTATCCAACTCTCAAATCTAATTTGTGATAGGTTAAGTTAGATTAAGCCTTTTGAAAGATCAATTTGGACTAGAACCCATCATAGCCTAAAATTTTATTCTAATTATGATGACTACACTTAAATATTTGGGATATTACTAAAATATTACCCTTTAAGACCACTTAATCCATGTCATGGGCTCTATGATTTGAGAAGCCCATCTTTGGATCTTTTGGTGATCCTCTCGCATGCTAGTTTTTAAGGATTATATCAAAGTGCAACCCTACATCCTCTTGGCTCCCTGATGGTCTATAAAAGACCAGGAGTCAAAGTTTGGATGAAGGTAATAATACCTAAAGGGAGGTAAAGTTTGGATAAACTTTGAACCAAATCTACTCCATAAACATCCAAACCTAAATAAGGGGTATATACGACGATCGTTATGCAAATACCCTTAAGTATATCAAATGAGGGGTATACAATAGCTATCCTCCAAGCTTGCAGGGGCCATATACTATAGCATCCCAACTTATTCAACCTAAAACATAAGAAACATGGAATATCACTCTAAATATTTGCATTTTAATTAAGTAATGGTTTGAGATTATGAGTTATGAAATTATGTCATATCCTAAGTGCACATTTTTATACCACTTTAAAAAAAGTGCCTCGTTAAAGGCCAAAAATAAAGTATTTTTTACTAAAAAAAGTGGTTAATTCATTAAAATTAATTGACCAACACTTAGTACACAAAATAATATATTTTAATATATTTTGGGTTTCATAACTCATTAGATATCGTAATTTCCAAACTTATACCATCAAGCCTAAAAGATGCCTACATTTTTTTTTATATAAATATTTCTCCTACCTTTTGAATATAAGGTGTTCATTCTAGACATAATAAGGATAAATACCTCTGTGAGCTTCTGAATTTTTAGATTGTTAAGATGTGAGTCTAATGATAAGAACCTTGTTAATTTCATTCCATAAGGATGAAGATAACAAAGCTTAAAGAAAGGCAAACCTTAGGTAAACTTTGAACTAAATGTATCCCACAAACACCCAAACCTAAAAGTATTATTTCTAAAGTTTCATAAATTGCTTATAAAGCCAACTTAGTTGGTTGTACAACCAACTTAGATGGTTATACAAACAACTCCCTAAATGACAAATAACATAAAGATTTTGGAACTGTGACCTAGATATGCTATACAGTCAAGTAGTTGTTTGTACATATAACCTCTTAATTGTATAGACAACTTCAAAATTTTGTCTCTAGATATTCTATAATCTTATCACTTCAAAGATTGATAAAGAAAGATAGGGTACAAAATGTGCAATGTAACATAGATGCACCCTCATTTCTCCCTGTAAATACTCAACCTCTTAATATGTAAAGAGAGGCATAATTTTCTTACTAAAATGTTGTCAAAATGAATCCCTGAAATCTCAAAAGACCTACTCTAGTACAAAAAACTAAAACTCTTAAACACCTACCTAAGCTCAAGGTTGAACCAAGTAAACCCCCCCCCACTCTTGTCAAGATTTTTTGTTGATGGTCTTAAATATAATATCATAAGTTAATTATATGATAAAAGACTTAAAATTATGTTTGAGCCTTAAGCATGTTATGTATCAAGAATGAGCAAAAGTAAAAATTTTTTTATTAGTAGAAGAGTTGAAAACATATATGTGATTGATTTTCTATATCTAATAAGAGCATTAAATGTTTTGTTATAATAGTAGATGAAGGATGAACTTAGGATAGAAGACTTGGGCATGCAAACATATACCTAATTGATTCCTTAAGAAAGAAAGACCTTATGCGAGGTCTTCCTAATATCAAGTTCACAGAGGATAAGATATGTTAAGCTTGCCAAAAGGGTAAATAAGTTAAGTCTTCCTTTAAAACTAAACATGAGGGAACATCCACTATATCTCTTCAATTGTTACATATGAATCTTTTTTATTCCACTAGAGTTGCTACCATGGATGGTATTCATCATGCATTTATTGTTGTTATTGATTATTCGAGGTTTATTTATTATTTTTAATGACTATTCGATGTTCACTTGGGTTTTATTCTTACCTTATAAAGATTTTTGTTTTAATGTTTTCAAATCTTTTGCAAAAAGAGCTCAAAATGAAAAGGATTTAAAAATTACTTCTACTAGACATGACCATGGTACAAAATTTTAAAATTTTAAACTTTTTATGATGAAAGTGATATTTTTCATAACTTCTTCACTCCTATAACTCTTCAACAAAATGGTATTGTAGAAAGAAAAAAAAAATTAAGACTTTATAAGAGATGGTAAGAATTATGTTCAATGAGCATAATCTTCAAAATATTTTGAGGCAAAGTTATAAATACTTGTTGCTATATTTTAATCAGAGCTTTAGTGAGACTTATAAATAAAACCAACTTATGAGTTATGGAATTAAAGAAAGCCTAAAATTATATACTTCATAGTATTTGGTTGCAAGCATTTCATATTGAACACCAAGAATAATGTTGAAAATTTTGACCTTAAGTCTAATGAAGGTTTTTTTTTTTTTAATAAAAAACCTATTCTAATCTAATAAGGGTTATATAGTATTCAATAAAGTAACTCTTATTATAGAAGAGTCTATGCATTTTTTTTCAATGAATCCAACCCCACTTTCTCAATATACAAAGAAAATATTGATGATCTTATAGGATCCCTTGATGAGATAAACATTATAGATAAGGAAAAGGTTTAAGAAAAAGATGATAAGAAAAATGATGAGTCACTTCCTTTATCAATATGTCCCATTGATGGGCCAAAGGTGAATTAAGATCTTTCGAAAGACTATATCTTCAAAAGGGATCATTCAAAAGACCTAATCATTGATAGTACTTTAAAAAGGGGTAAAAACTTAATTCTCCCTTAAAGATGTATGTAATAATCTGCTTTCATTTCTCTTATTGAACGTAAGCCCATAGACGAAGTTATAAATTATAAGAGTCTAATACTTATTATGCATGAAGAATTTAGCCAATTTGAGAGTAATAAGGTGTGGACATTAGTTTTTAGACTTAAAAAACACTTTGTGATTGGCACCAAATGAGTGTTTAAGAAAAGTTAGATGTGACTAGTGCAATAATTAGAAAAAAGGTTAGGTTAATAGCCAAATGAGGCATTGATTGTGGTGAGACTGTTAGATTAGGTTATTCAAACCTAAGTCAAGACTCTCTTTTGATCTTGACAATATAGATTAAAAGTTCTAATGTCAATATTAAGTGTTGTTTTTACAGTTTATAAGAGTTATCTTTAATGGAAGTCAAAATCTCCATCTTTTAGAAGAACATCCAAATTCGCAGTCAGTATTCCCTAAGCTGCGACCGTGACACTGTTATAAGAATGGATGAAGCTAGGTCAGAGGAATTCACCGGTGAATTCGCAATTGCGACTTAGCTGAAGGAGACTTTGTTGAATCACAGAGGAATTCACGGTCTAAGTCGCACCCAAGGCATTGATATCCTGCGACTGTGACTTTTGAGAGTGGTTAGAATACAACGACTATATTTTCCTAAATGACTAATGAAAAGTTGACATGTGGACTAACCATTAGATACAAACAAGGTTTTTAGCCTCAATTAGAAATTCGTGACCACGAAAGAGCAGTAGTGACCGCAACTTTCACCTGACAAGCATTTAATGCTAAATTTGTCTAGCACATCTTAGAGATTTGTTTATAGTTTATTTGTAACGCCTCTTTGGTGGTTGTTGCCCATAAATACACCACCAAATGAACTTGAATGCAAGAGGACAACCATTTGATATATGCCAAAACTTTTGCTAAGTTATTTCTTAACTTTAATTTTTTTCTCTGCACATAGTTTGGTGTGAGCTTTAAACACCTTTTGGGTTGGGTTAGAGAGTTAGCCCTTGTATAGAAAACTCTTGTATAGGTTTGAGAGTGAGCCTTAGAAAACTCTTGTATAGGTTGAGTGTTAGCCTTAGAAAAACACTTGTAAGGTTTGGTGTGAGCTTAAAACTCTAGGTTAAGTGTGAGCCTTGGAAAACACTTGTAAGGTTTGGTGTGAGCCTAAACACTAAGTTAAGCGCGACCTTGTAAAACACTAGAGATTGAGTGAAATACCCAATTGGTGAATCAGAGAGTGGATGGAGGGTTGGTTAATACCCGAACCACTATAAAACTCTTGTGTTCATTATTCTTCTACCCTTTCTCTAATCTTTCATTCTTATATGCTTCCTTTAAAATCAAAAGTCCAAATTTGCCACCAATTCAACTCCCCCTTCTTGGTGCACTAGGGCCAACAATTGGTATCCGAGCCAAGTCTCAATTCAAGCCTTAATTGTGTGAGAAAAGATTAATAGCAGAAGAAGGAGTCCACTCTCACCTTAATGCTCACTTTGATGGCAATGATTATACTCTTTGGAAGCATAAAATGGATATCTTGATAGCGATCTCATCAACTTATGGGACTATATTCTTAAAGAGTGGAAGCCTCCAACAAAGAAGGTTGAAAGAGTAGAGGTGGCAATTATAAGAGAAGAATGGAGTGAAGCACAAAGAAAGGCAAATGGGAAGAACAAGAAGGCAATGGCTATTCTCCTAAGCTCCATGTCAAAAGACGAAATTGGAAGAATCCAACATAGCCAAACTACACATGCCATATGGAAAGCACTAGAAAACTTTCATGAGGGTACAACTCTTATGAAATCAAGTAGGTTGGAGATGTATGTGACAAAGTGGGAGCTCTTCATGATGAAAGACCATGAAAGCATCACCGAAATGACAAATAGACTCTTCTCTATTGTCATAAACATGAAAAAGTTTGGAAGGATTCTTACCAACTATGAGGTAAAGACTAAAATCCTTAAATCTCTTTCATTAATAAATTTGGTACAAGAGTATGCAACATTCAAGAGTCCAATCTAAAGATTGGGAAAGTGCCAACCGGTGTCCTCATTGGTAAGCTTCTCACTCATGAGATGACTCTCAAAAAAGATGAAAAGATGAAGAAGCTAAGAGAATAAAGACACAAAGAGGAGAAGAAAGCTCTAGCCTTCAAAGCTCAAGAAGATTATTCAAGCTCAAGTGACTCAAATGCAAGTGATAAAGAAGAAAAAGAGCTTGCCAAAATATCAAGAAGGACCAAGAAGTTGATGAAAAGGATAAGAGAAAGAAGAATCCAAAGAAAGTCATCTTCCTATCACCACAAGGAAAAGAAGAAGACCTTTAAGGCTACTTGGGATGATGATTCAAGTGATAAAGATGAAGATGGAGATGAAGTAGCAAACTTTTGCTTCATGGCTCAAGAGGACTCCTCCAAAGAGATAAGTACTTCTCCACACTCTTATGATGATTAATAATGCATTTGATGATATAAATGAAGAGCTTTTAGAAGCTCTCACTTTGAAAGGTGACAAATACAAGTCACAAATGAAAACTTATAAGAAAAAATGGTCCAAACTAGAGGACGAATTTAAATCCTTAAATGATCTTGTAAGTGAGTTGAGGACTTCTAATGAAGAACTCAATAATGAAAAGCTCAAAAAGTCACTAGAGAGTCTTTCTAAGTCTTCTTTCTCTCTTAACACTTTGAGAAAAAAAAATGATTCTTTAAAGGATGAAGTTATAGAACTTAGAAACTCCATCTCTAAATTTCATAAGGCGAAGGAAACTTTGGATTGTATCTCAAAAACCTCCTTTAGTTAGACATGGTTTAGGCTTTAATGAAGCCTCTTCACCTATTTCTTCACCCACTACATTCATTAGAGCATCAACACCTCAAACTTTAAGTATTGAGGTCATGGGGAAGAGAGGTGCCCCTAGCATTAAACCACCTATGCCTATGGGCAAAGGAAAGACCCTCTAAGGCTCAAAGAGCAAAATATGCTTACATTTATAACAAGAAGTATGTTCAATCATACAAGCATAATAAATTCTCTTCTGCTCCTAATCACTCATGCACTTACATACACTCTCATAACCAAAGAATGGGAAGGCCCCCTACTCATACTAAGGTTATGCATAGGAGAAAGACATATAAGTCTAAACTCCAATGCCACTATTGCATGAAGTATGGGCATATCAATGTATTTTTCCATATTAGGAAGACACATCTCAAATTGAAAGACTCTTCTAAGACTAACCCCCAAAGACCCAAGTATGTTTAGGTACCAAAGCAAATTGTTTGATATTGTAGGATGGGGACTCCACCAAAATTCTTATCATGGAAAATCTAAAGGTGAATGGAGATTGCTAATGAAGAAGGGATAAAAGTTTCAAATGGTTATTTGGTATCAAGCCATTGATACTAAACTTGTAATGTATCTCTTATCCCTTATGGTTTTAACTTAATATATTTATGCGTACATTTAGGGGGAGTTTTATTACTTGATATTTCTATATGTTGACATATTTGATTTGATTTGATTGATTATGTAATGAGCTGAATCAATTCATTTTTGCATTTATGTTTCATCCATTTATCTTCTTATGTGACATATTGTGATCAATTGTGCAAAATTACTTATGATTGCTATTTTAATTTGAGTTTGTGCAATTGACAAGTTTGTGGTCATTCCCTCTCATATTCTCCATTCTCTCTCTTATTCCCTCATATTCCTCTCTTTTTGATATTGACAATGGGGGAGAGATAATTGATTGAATATACCAAGAGAGAACATATAAAAAGGGGGGAGAAAATTGAGCTACATTTGTATAAGCTAAGACATTGGTCTTATTAGAGTAACTAAGGGAGAGTATGGATTGAGGAGGAGTAGTTTCATACTTATGATTTGAATCACTTTAAAATCATTCTCTTAGGAGCATACATAATTGATTCTTTATCCTTTGCATATGCAATCTAGATTTTGCATATTCAATCTAGATTGTCAATATCAAAAAAAGGGAGATTGTTAGACTCAAACCTAAGTCAAAACTCTCTTTTGATCTTGACAATATAGATTGAAAGTTCTAATGTCAATATTAAATGTTGTTTTTACAGTTTATAAGAGTTATCTTCAATGGAAGTCAAAATCTCCATCTTTTAGAATAACATCCAAATTCACCGTAAGTATCACATAAATCGCGACCACGACACTTTTATAAGATTGGATGAAGCTAAGTCAAATGAATTCGAGGGCGAATTTGCAACTACGACTCAGCTGAAGGAGATTTGATTGAATCACAGAGGAATTTGCAGTCTCGGTCTCGCCCAAGGCATTGATATCTCGCGACCGTGACTTTTGAGAGTGGTTAGAACACAATGGCTATATTTTTCTGAATGACCAACGGAAAGCTGACACGTGGACTAGCTGTTAGATACAAACATGATTTTTAGCCGCAATTAGAAATTCGCGATCACGACTTTCGCCTGACAAGTATTTAATGCTAAATTTGTCTAGCACATCTTAGAGATTTGTTTGTAGTTTATTTGTAATGTCTCTTTGGTAGTTATTGCCCATAAATACACCACCAAATGGACTTGAATGAAGAGGATAACCATTTGATATGTGCCAAAACTCTTGCTAAGTTATTTCTCAACTTTAATTATTTATTTCTTTGCACATAGTTTGGTGTGAACTTTAAACACCTTTTGGATTAGGTTTGAGAGTTAGCCCTTATATAGAAAATTCTTGTATAGGTTTGAGAGTGAGCCTTAGAAAACTCTTGTATAGGTTGAGTGTTAGCCTTGGAAAAACACTTGTAAGGTTTGGTGTGAGCCTAAAATACTAGGTTGAGTGTGAGCCTTGGAAAACACTTGTAAGGTTTAGTATGAACCTAAACACTAAGTTGAGTGTGAGCTTGTAAAATACTAGAGATTGAGTGAAATACCCAATTGGTGAATTGGAGAGTGGATGTAGAGTTGGTTAATATCCAAACCACTATAGAACTCTTATGTTCATTCTTCTCCTATCATTTCTCTAATCTTTCATTCTTGTGTGCTTCCTCTAAAATCAGAAGTTCAAATTTGCCACCAATTCAAACCCCCCCCCCTCTTCTTGGTGCACTAGGAACAACAAAGACTTTTGCTCCAGTTGCTATATTAGAAGCTATTAAGATTTTGCTTGGTTATGTATCTTTCATGAACTCTAAACCTTTCAAATTGAGGCCAAAAGTGTATTTTTAAATAGTTTTATTAAGAAGGAAGTCGATGTAGTATGACCTCCTAAGTTTGATAATTCAAGTTTTCCAAACCATATTTATAAACTTACCAAGGTTTTTATGGCTTGAAAAAGCTATTAGAGCTTGGTATGATATACTTAGTGCATTCCTTTTGTAGAATAGTTTTACTAAAGGTAAGGTTTATAACATCCTTTTTATTAAAAAGCATACAACGAACTTGTTGATTATGTTAACCTATATTAATGATATCACATTTAGTGCTAATAATGTTCATTTGTAAGAAGAATTCTCTAATATTATGAAAGGTAAATTTGGGAGCACTCAAGTTCTTTCTTAGACTTTAAATCAAGCAATATAGGGATGAAATTCTCATCAATTAAGCCAACTATAGCAAAGAGCTTCTTAAAAGACAACATGGAATCAAGCAAGCCTTTTAAAATCCTAATTATCACTAACACTAAGCTTGACATGGATGAAAAAGGTAAAGTAGTAGATTAAAAACTCTTTAGAGATTTGATTGGGAGCCTTTTGTATTTGATTGCCTCTATAACTGATATCATATTTAGAGTTTTTTTATGTGCCAAAGTTTAATCTAATCCTAATGAATCTCACATATATATAATTAAACATATTCTTAAGTATTTGCATGGCACGTATAGTCTAGGTTATAGCATCCTAAACGTTTTTTATTTGACTTAATGGCATATTTATATGCAAATTTGATCAATAAAATGCTTAAAAGGAAAAGTATCTTTGGTACCTATTATATATTAGGTCATTATATTGTATTTTAAAATAGTAAGAAAAATTTGAATGCACTTTTTAAGGACAAAATGGAGTATGAAGCCATTGGTCTTTATTGTGCTCAAATCCTTTAAATAATACAACAACTTCAAGATTATGATTTGCTTGTGAATCATATACCAATCAGATGTGATAACACAAGTGCTATCAACTTGACTAAAAACCCTACTCAATAGTCTATGGACATGTACCTATAGGGAAGATATTATTTTATTAGAGATCATGTCAATATGAGATATATTTTAATGAATTTTATGGATACTTACCATCAATTAGCATATACTTTTACTAAGCTATTATTTGATAAAAGGATGCAATTCATTAAAGAAAGATTGGAATAATTAAGGTTAACCTTTGTGAAGCTATGGACAACATCTCTCCATACTAAATTTAAAATGCCTTATATTTTTTTTTTATGATGTGTTATTGCTATATGTTACATTCATGAAATTAGTTTTGCAAAATAAGTTTTCAAAATGGTTTAAGATTTCCTAAGGCTTTAAGGTTTATAACTTTAAGAATTAATAAATTGCTAAAATCCAAGTTAAATATGTCCAAACTTGAAATTCAAGTTTATATAACTAAGTTTTTGTGAATTTGAATGTTTAAACTACAATTGCATTTGGTTGGCATGTTTTGAAAACAAAAATTTGAGTTTTGGGTAAAAATGTTATTGAATGAACTTATTCAATTCTAATGAATGCCTCATTCACAAGTTATAAAATAAAAAATAGTGTTTTTTAAAATGAACAACCTATTTGATTTTGATGGACACATTATTCATTTTTTGAGTTTTTGAAATTTGAACATTTCAAAAGATTAATAGCCTCATTCACTTTGTGAGCACCCCGTTCAATTGAATTAAAAAAAAAGAAAGAAAGCTATTATGGATTCTATTTTTCATAATTTTGGTATTTAATTGAGATTTTTTATTCTCTTCATTATATTTTATTCCTTCTCACTTTCTTACCTTAATTTTGACCTTCAGAACCTCTTCTAACTAAAAGCTCTTGCATTCCTTCAATCAAAATGGTGAAGAATACCCTTGCTCAATAAATAATAATAATAACCCTTTAAGGATCATGGTCCCTTTCTATTTTGTAAAGTTCTAAAGATGATGCTTCACCAAGAAATCTTCAATCTCCATCTACACAAGTTTCTAAAAAAGCAAGAACTAAAAGGGAGTCTTATCATCAAAGGGTAAAAAAAACCCATTTTAGAAAGTCTTTTCCTCTCAATACCCAAAACAAAACATATGAAAAAGACTTACTCTATCGCTTTTCCACATCATACTCCAAACTCCAACCAATTTTCAATAAACTTAGATCTTTACCTATAAGAAGTAAAAAGATAGCCTTATAGATTATAGATAGACACATCCAACATGGGAGATTTTTAGACTGCAAACCACTAAAGAAGGTAAATCTCTATGACAATATGATATGTTATTTTTATAGAGTGGATTATGAGAAATAGAAGAAACTTACAGTAATTTATTGATGGAATTCCTAGCCATCTTAAAGTAAAACTCCTTAGCACTATCCTTAGATTTTAACTGAAAGGTGAAGATAAATAAGTAAGCCAAGATAACCCAGCTTAGATGTCCCATATTAAGAATAAGGATGTTGACAAAGACCCTCAAGATTTTAATGAAAAGGACTATTTGAAAGAGTTTATATGTTTGTATGAGTTTTTTGAATCCATAAGGTCTAAATTTACTTCTACATCAAAATCTTGCTTTAAGGGTATGCTTTTCATGGCTTAGAACATTAATAGGAGATATAAATCCACCAACAATGTTCAATTAGTGAATTGTATTTGATGCATTGTGTAAGGAATGTTATCAAGGTAAAAACTCCATAGTCACTTTCTTAAAAAATTTATAAACAACCTACAAGAAGAGGGATTATTATACATGGCTTACTTCACTAGAATATCTAAACACTTCAATGCATTAGTTCTAAAAGAAGATGGTATTTACAATTGTCAGGAAGTGAATGAGGAAGAGGGTATTAAAGATTAAAGTTACATTTAAGGGTATAGATATTCAATAACATAAAGGTACTGATACTCCATCTTCATCAAATCCTCATTTTCCTTCTTTATAGTATATGTCATCTGATAACACAGTCATGAGCACTCTTCTTACATTTATTTAAACCTTCATTGAAAGGATGGATAGGATAGATTATAAGATGGATGTGATAGACAAATTCTTTGAACAAGGAAGGTTAATGATTTAGATACGAAGATGGAAAGCATACATAGGAGAATGTTTAAAGTTTTACAGAAAATTAGGGTTATGATGACTGATGAAGAAGAAGAGGATGAACATAAGGACGAAGGTAACCAAAGGTAGCCTAATCCTTTTAGGATTTTGGTTAGGGATAAAGGAAAGAGAATTATGGGTAAAGAACAACATGATAATGAATCTCAAGTCTCCAAGCCACAAGACAAAGAAAAAGTCAAGATTTTGAAGAGTTTTTAGGTCAAACTTAAAGTTTGATAATACCTTTTATATGAAATATAAAGGACAACCAAATTGATACCCTAATCATTCTTAACTCCAAAATCCCTCATCTATTTAAAACCCTAAGACTTTAAATTATTTCTCTCTTCTTTGCATTTTCTTTTACTTTCAATTAATGCATTTTGTTTAACATGTGTCATTCGATAGTTCTAAATGCATTGTTTCCAAAATGTCTTTTGTATCTATGTAATGTTTTTGTTACGAATAAAAGCCAATTCTTTAAATTATCTTTCTTTCATATCTTTATATACGCTTTCATTGATGACAAATGGGAAAGAAATTTGTATAAATTAGAATATTTGTATATTAATTGAAAAACTTTTACGTGATGTTCTATACTACTAACATTGATGATTTTAGGTTTAACTTTGATATGATTGGAAATGGACATATACTTACATTAAGGAGAAGAAATGAACCTAAGTTATTCAAATTTTAATAATTATAAATGCCTTTGATTGCATAATCTTAGAGTGAGTAAATTCAACTTCACATACACTTAAACTATAACTTGCTTTATAAAAAATGTGTTTGTCATCATAAAAAAAAAAGAAGAGAATGCTAAACCTTAGGATTCTAATTCTTGTTTTAATAATAACAAAATTTGATTAGTACTAACATGTAAGCGTTTCAACGTTAGATTCCTCAACCTCTAAAAAATTAGCTTTAAAAGACTTAAAAAGGATAAAATTGAACTAAGGGTGTTCAAAACCTTAAGGACATCTATATTCATGCCTAAGGACTTTAGGATGATGATTCTGCAAGATTAGAAGTACAAAAACAAGTCAAAGTTGAAGAAAAATGGTAAGGATTGAGGATCAATGAATGACCTATTCATAAAATGAATGCCCCATTATGTGGTAAGCTAGAGAAGTAGTAAATGCCCCATTCATATTTGGAACAACCTCATTTATCATGAAAAAACTTATAGATTTTCAAGCAAAAACGTTGAATAACTCAAAGGCTAATTAAACAACCTAATGGAAAAACTTATTCATTTGTCAAATAAACTTGTTCACATTTTTTAAAAGACTTCATCAATAGGAATTTTCAAGAAAATGACGCAAATCTTGAAATAATTTGAAGATCACTTAAATGGCTTAATAGAACGGCCTTATTCAAAAACCCTTATCCATTAGCCTTAGGAACTAGTTTAAGGAGAGCATTATTTAAGCCATGTGAACCCTCATTCACTTACAGAGTGCCCTCATTCAATTCAACCTTGAAGGAATAAAGCTAGAATGCCTTAAGAACCCTTTTGGAACAACTTGTTTAATGTTGGCACGACCCCATTCAACAAATCAAATGGCTTATTCATAATCATAATGAGTAGTTTTTCAGAAATAAGTGAAAAAGGATAAATTTGTCTATGTTAGCTACTTTTTGAGGTATAACCTATATAAGGGGATCCATATGACTTTTGGAAGGTTAAAAACCTAAGTGAAAAATCTCCCAAGTGCTCTCAATAGCAAAACAACTCGATAAAGCTCCCAAGTGCTCTCAATTGCAAAACAACTTTTACTTATTCATTTGTAATTCTTTGTCAAAGAGTTTAGTGTGCCTAGTGAGGGATTTCTCTTAAGCATTACTTGTATTGTTCATGGGAGAATCACATATTACGTTAAGTAACAATTTTTATATGTATTAAGACTTAAAATAATGCTTGTAAACTATCTTAAGACAGTTTTATAAGTACCTAAAAAGTTATGGTAATCTAGTTTAAGTAGAAACTAAACTATAAGGTTTAAGTATCATCTATTAACCTATTTGTAAAAGTATATCTCTTTAGTGGAGATACTGAAAGAGAAGAGTCAAAAGAATTATTCATGAATTTCTATAAATTGTTTGTCTTTCATTTCTTCTTTCCCCTTCATTATGTGATTGAGCTAAACTTTAAATTCACAAAATTTGCATCGCTTTATTCATTCCCTCCCCCTCTAAGGCACTATACAGACCAACACTTGATTTGGATGAGTTGTTAATAGTCAAATAATTGTTTGGGTAGAGTATACAGTAGGTTATCCTCGTGAAACGTTATAACTCCTCTGGTGTGTTTCATTCTTGTATGACAACTCATCATGCTGAAAGTGATATTCCTAAGTGAATTATAAAGAGAGAAAATGTTTAGGCAAAATTACCTGCTCTGACAACTGTATATAAAGGTAATAAATGCAACACTATAAATACTTGATTTCTAAAGGCTTATTGGCTCAAAAAGTCAAACATTTTCGAATTTTGATAAAATTAGTCAAAACTAATAAAATTTTGACAAAATTGGCCAATTTTTTAGTTTTGACAAAATTAACCAAAACTAATAAAATTTTGGCAAATTTAGTTAAAATTCAAATTGATTAAAATAAGATGATGCATCACGTTAAAATAATATTAAGTAATATTAGTAACAAATGTTAACTAATTTTATTAATTTTTTTTATAAAAATTCATGTCAGTTGGTTTGTTACGTCACTTGATATATTATTTCATTTTGATCAATTTTAAAAATATTGAGTTAAAATATTGTTAATTGATATTACTAACTAATTTTAATGGATTTTACTGATTTTTTTTTATAAAAATTCATGTTAGTTAATTTGTTACGTCAGGAGATATATTATTCCATTTTGATCAATTTTAAAATATTGAGTTAAAATATTATTAATTGATGTTCGTAACTAGTGTTAATTTATTTTACCAATTTTTTATTGTAAAAATTTATGTAAGTTGGTTTGTCACATCACGTGATATATCATTATATCTTGATCAATTTGAATATTGACTAGATTTACCAAAATTTTATTAATTTTGCCTAATTTTGCCAAAATTTTATTAATTTTGACTACTTTTGCCAAAATTAAAAAGATTTGTCAATTTTTTAAAATTAAAAAAATTAACCAATTTTATCAAAACTTGATCATTTTTGAATTTTTTGAGCAAATAAGCTATTTATAAATGAAAACAAAATTGTTGGTTTGCAACAGTAGACTTAGAGCCATCTATACAAAAAAATATAAAGTGCATTTCAACAACTGTTTTGCTAAGTATACCAAATTAAAAGTGAACTATCTTTGATGGGATACATTTATGAAAAATTATTTGTTACATCTAATATATACATTGGATGTATTCACTAGGTTCATAGTAAAAAAAACACGTTGAATTGCCATTCAAAAAAATCCAACATAATTCGCTTCTATCCATATTATAAATCAGTTACCGCAACCTTCCCGATTGAGTGGATATCCAAACAGTTTGTGTTTTCCGGAAAGGAAAGTGATACATAGTTAGCGCTAAGTGAATGAATATTGTCGGAGTTTTAATTGGATATATACGTGAACTAACTTAAAGTTTGTTTAACTACATTCTTATGCAAGAAGAAGATCAAATAACAGAACGACTACAATTGAATCAAATTCTTGAAACAGTAGGTACCGAGAAGAAACCAACCAACTAGAAGGAAGGTGAAGAAGGTCAAAAAAGTTAGATAGCTCAGGCCACCAAATAACAATCCAATACCACATACCAAGACAAATGGCAAGTAAGAACGCACCATAGATCCTATATTTACCCAACGACCCTTAAGGAACATTAAAGCAGCAAGGTTCACTACATTCCATCCACCAGTGTGAAAACCCAATCGGTTTAGACAGTTGGCAACAAAAGAATGGCAATTGCAAGTGAAAAGGCTGTATGAGTGATGTTGAAATTCCTGTGTGCTCTTCCGCAATGCATCATCCCATGTCATTGTCTCCCTTCTAGTTGCATCCATGTTGTATTCATCCTCACTTTTGAATGCAAATGGATGGAGGGAAATGGTACACTCCTAAACAATATATCAATGAGTGTAACTCTTTCTCACAAAAAAAAAAAAGTGTAATTATATAATAATATAAAGTAGTAATAACCCAATAAGCATCAATTTCATTGGAGATTCTACTTCGAAACTTTTTCTATAACATAAGCTGCAAGCCTATAAGTAAATAGTGCAGCACAATACACTAGGTGCAAGAGACTTTGTGATCAATTTAATGCAAATACATACTGAATGACATAAATCCAAGCCCCTCCATTAAAAGAATTGCCAAGTCCCATACTAATGCATGCCACAGAAACTGCCTACATTTCAATCTAAATCCCTAATCATACTTCAAAAATAAAAATCTAAAACATACCTTCTCTTTGTTTATTTGAAGGTAACGAGTAACAGCACCAAATGCAAAATTGTCAACACACACAAAATTGGGCCCTGCAAAGTCCAGGATTGCTCCATCCTCTCTGCATATCCCGATATGGCCAATGAAAGGAATCAACCATGATATCACAGGGAGAGGAGTCCACACAATACAGAAGGGGAACCGAGCTCTTTTAGGATCAATCTGCATGATTTGTGGTTCTTCAAACATTATCTGGAGCTCAGGGTCCACATTTTCTTCCATCGTCAAAACAGTGCAACACTAGATTTTCCTCAACAAATTAGACGCTCACAAAGAAAAAAAAAATCTACTTATATACACACACACACACTACATATGTGTGTGTGTGTGTGTGTGTGTGTGTAATTTAAATGAAATCCAGTAATCCACATGATGCTAACACTAATGTTCAATGCGTTTTACATAAACCGTAAAGAGAAAATGCACTATTATTCTGTAAGCTTAACATTGCTGGAAAACACAAAAAGGACAGCAGATTAAAAGCATAAACATGAACCTTTCCTATCTAGTGTATATTCCATTCCATAGGACTCGGAGAAAGAAAAACATCCATTGAAATTATTATTATCTGACTACACATTGTCCGCTTGAATAATAAAAAACCTAAAAAACCAGGATGCGTAACTGCGAAATTGAACTCTAATTGAGACATTCTTGGTTAATCTAAATTTCTCCTATTACCCAATTATGAGAAAATCCTCCTAGTAAACTGAACAAGCAGCACACAACCAATTAGTTATCTAAATTTCTTAATATCCAACGTAACTCTCCACTTCCTTTGCTAGCACATACAGAGACCCCCCAAAGTTCAGTCCAGACAAGATAACCAGATGCATTTCAGACTGAGTTAAGTACCCACTTGTCCAGATTAAACATTATCTTATTATAATGATTATTCTACAAGAAAATAGGATTTAACCAATTTTTACGCCAATTAAATAAGTGGGCAATTAGTCCACTTCTATACATCTTTGTTTTAACATAAAGATCAAATGAAATCAAATCGCGGTTAGGAGATGTAACTAATAGAACCAAAATCAAATAAATTTTTTTTAAAAAAAAGAAAAAAGACAAGAGCAATTTTCAAATAAAGGAAATGCAATCAAAATCCTCATGTCCGGATGATAAGTTTGTAAATACCAAAGAGAGAGAGAGAGAGAAAAGAAATTACCTTGACATAAAATTCGACGAGCGATCAATGGTGGTTGGGGTGATCGTGATTGTACTGGGCAGCGATGTTCCGTCAGCTCAACAAGAGAGACTTTGACGTTTTCACTTTCAGAGAGAGAGAGAGAGAGAGGGAGAGATTTGATAGAATGGGCTTATTTTGGACTTGTAGGCTAGAAGTTGCCTTGAGACTATTTTCTTTAGGCCGCTGGTGGGCATTGCTCCGATTGATCAGTATTACAGCCTTAACGGCTGCGTGTGACAATTTTTTAAAATTAAGCTTTGTTTGTTTCACATAAAATATTTTTCAAGAAAATATTTTTTATAATTTTTTTTATTTGATATATTTTAAAAAATTAATTAATAAAAAATATTTTCCTATTCGAGAGGAAAATTAAGTCATTTTTAAAAAAATAATTTTTCATTTTAAAAACGAGAAATCATTTTTCAACTTTGATAAATTCATTTAAATAAAAAATAAATTATATAAATATATTTATTTATTATCATTGGTCATTTTTAACTATCAACATCATCGATCATCATCAATTAGCAGTAATCGCGATGAGAGATGGGACTTATAAAAAAATTTCATTTTTAATATATTTTTTATTATATTAAATAATAAATAGTATAAATATAAAATATTTATAGTCTAAATTTTGTTATGATGTTATTAATTAAAGAAAAATTAGTATTTTTTGTAATGTGTTTCAAACACCAGAAAATATATTATTTAGAAAATATTTTCTTTAGATAAGTAATTTTTCATAAAATAAATAGAGTCTAAATATTGAATTTATTTATTTTAACTTTTTTGTATTTTTTAGTTTATCTTCTATATTTATTGAAAAAAAAAACTTTTTACAAAGTCAAACTTGATTTAAATAATAATAATTATACTAAATTGCATTTGATTCCAAATTTTCAAATACAAAATTAATTTATTTGTTTACCATTTTTTTATTTTGTTATTCACTTTTCATATATATGTTTGAACAAATTTAATATTTAAAAAGAAATGAAATAAATAAACAGTCGCGAATAGTCATATTGCTCTTGTGATATCTATCGTTGTGTTTTTTTAAGCAAAATATGATTGCTCTATGCATTTTTTTTTTTTTATGTTAATGCACTGTTTTGTGACCTATTTTATTAAAAAAATAGCATTTATTGTTCTAGATTAATGGATTTTTCTGTTATTTTTTAAGTTTTTTTGGTTAATTAAACATCAAAAGTCAATAAATTTTTTTGATATTTAAAATACTTTTGTTTTCAATTTTTTTTTTCAAAATCATATATAACAAAGAAAATATAAAATGTCACAAAATGCTATACTAATAACATGTCACAATTAATAATATATTTGGATTTTTTTTATAAATTCAGTATAAAATTTTAACATATACCCTTTACTTTTTATATTTAATTCAACTAAATTTTTTATATATCTCATTCATTTTTTTACAATTATGCAACAGTATTTGAAATAGTTAAATATAATCTTAAGAGATACTATTGTTATGCAATTATGGAAAATAAATAAGACATATATAAAAACTGATCTAACAAAAATATAAAAAATGAAGGATATTTGTTAAAATTCTATCTTGAATTTGCAAATAAAAAACAATTATGAAACATCATCTTATTCATGATGGCACTGTTCATTATCACAAGTGCAAAACCTAACAATATTCATACTAAAAAATACCCAATAATTTTCAAACCTCAAATGAAAACCCGCCACCACTACTTTTTTATCATCATTATCAAGATTATCATAATCTCGTTTCACCTCATTTTTCTTCTATCCATTATCGCTTTTTACACTAAACTAAATATCTTCCGTAGGAATCATTACCTTTATAAATGATGTCTAGTGATCTCTTTGGAGTGTTGGTTCGATTGGTCTCCTTGAGTGAAGGGAATTGGTTGCTCAACAAGGTTACCTGCGGGACAAATGGAATCAGAGAAGGGTTTGACCACTAATTGGAAACCCACTCCCATGCTTAAGTCAATTCAGTTTGGTTGAGAGTAAGTATGAGGTTTTAAAGACAAAAGTGTCTGATGAGAGATACTTGAGACCTCTTATATAAAGGGGGTTTGCGTCCTTATTGAGGGAGGTCAGTGGTTGCTTTTTCGCTAAACTTGTGTGGCTTGCTGGTGAGTAGAGCACTTTCTCGTAGGCCGAGCTATACTAGATGGTTGGCTCCTTACTAACTTGTTGGGTCAGTTCTATAAGCTAGTGTTTTGGATCGAACTGGGCTTCATATGGTATTGAGCATGGCCTATAGCTACCTGCATAGTATCACATATCCCCCCAAGTTCGAGTCTGTTTACATCTTGGTTCAGTGCTAGTTTGGTAATCGGGCTGGTGTGATCAAGCTGTTACTCAAGGTTATCGTACTAGCTCGAGCTGGCAATGTTTGGGAGGAAATTTTTATTTTTGAACTCAAGAATTAAGGCGTTATGACATTTGGGGAAGCTATGTGTCGCTTGATTAGCCTGTTCTAGCTGTTGTGTTGTGATTGATTTAATATGGGCCATCAGCTGAAATGACGGTTTGTTTGGCCCAGTCACTTCGTCTTTAGTGCTAGGGGCTGTAAATGAGGGTTTTCATCTCTTTTTTATTAGTTTGGATGGAAATGAGGCAACCCAAAAAGGGGGTAAATTGGGTTGTAAATAAAAACACAAACACATAATGCAAAAGCAACAACCACAAATCAACATAAAGATTTATAGCGATTCGACAATGTGGCTACTCCACTCCTCAATCTTTCACTTAAGCTTTTTATATACTTTTTCTAGGTTTAAGAAAAACCTTTCCTTTTTTTGGCTAAGGAAAAACCTTCGTTTTTCCAAGCTCAAGGACAACCTTTTCAATTACTCTCTTTTAACAAGGAATAAGAGAGCCAACCCAACCATTGTATTTTTCTAGGTACAATACCAGCCTTTTAACTACTAGTAAGGATATATCCAAGCAATGTCAATGCCTCTCAAAATAGGCAACAATTAAACTTTTAGTTCTTAAGAAAATCTACTCTCAAAGAGTTACAAAATAATCATCACTCTACCTAAATTAAAGCAACACCAAAAGGTTGTAAAAATAGCTTGCTAGATGTTCTCTAGTTAATTACAAAAGTTTTTCAAAGTTTCTAACTTTTTTCCAAGTCTTCAAAAATGTTTCTTATATAGCCAAAACTACAAACTAGCTGTTGGAATAGTTGATAATCAATCTAACAGCTTTTCTGCAAAACTAGCCGTTAGAGATGATAAAGCCCATTGATTCTCAGCAACGCCCATTTGTCTTACAACGGATAGCTCTAACGCCCATTGTTGGTTTCTTAATGCCTGTTGGAGGTTTGTTCAATGCCCATTGCGAATCCCATAATACCTGTTGGATGGTCTAGAACACTTTGAGCATCTACAACATTTGCTCAATGCCCGTTGCACATTTTTTTAATGCCTATAGTTGATTTGCTAAAAAGTATGATATGCTTTTCAAAATTTGCAAAAAAATGTTTCAACGTCTGTTAAAGAATTCACAATACCCATTAGCAGCACCTTCAACGCTTTTTGAGCTATGCAATATGCCTCGTTGGAGGGTCTAAAAGCTTTAACTCAATCTAGAGTGTTTCTCCAACACCTATTGTGAATATGCAATTGTTATTGCTAAGTCCAACATAGTTCAAACTAGAGCACTTCTCCAACGAGCATTGTCCACCTGTTGTGAAAGGATAATGCCTATTAGAAATTGATCCATGCCTGTTGGATGGTCTAGACTGCAATACTTGTTCGTAGGATATAAAAACACTAAAATATAATAATTAGAACTTCTCTTAGTTTTGTTATTGTTTTGTTATCATTCAAAATACATCATTCAAAGTAGAGGAGTGAAACCAATGTCTTAGGTCACATGTTTTCCAAACATTCTCCCCATTAACAGAACATTTTCTTTCATTTGTCATTCTTTTGTTTCTTATACTTTTTTTGCTAGAGTTTTTCTTTTTCCTATTGGAGATTTGGAGTTGGTCAACAAGAAAAGTTACCTATTTTTGCATTAAAATATTCTCACTTTTGACTTATAGAAGGTTTATTCCTATTCTTCCATTTTTATTTTTTGTTTGATCTTTTTTGGTGGCTATGGATTTGCTAGATGAGCCTTCTGTTTCTGGGGATTCTATTGAGGACTTGATAGTTTCTAGGGTTTATAGGAGGTATGGTGCAGATTCAGGTAACTTGGGTTTTGCTTTAGAATGAGAAACAGTGGAAAGGAAGGAGAAAAGGTCTATGGAAGAGTAGAAAGTATGGAGTGGGGCTAGATTAGACAACCAAGCTAAAGGAGTGGAGAGTAGTTGTGCTAAGATAGTGGAAATAATATAGCAACCTATGCCTTTACAAGCTCATAGGTAAAATCTTCGAGTGACATAGCTTCCTAGTGATGTGATCGAGCTGGATCTTTTTAAGATTCACTAGATATATAAGATCCTAAGCAAATTCACTCTAAATGTGTTTGGACCTGATGTGAAGGGATTTTTTGAGCTGGAACTAAACCAGTTTTATGTTGTACAAAGAGGATTTGAAGGCTGGCCTTCGGCTACCTATCCTTCAGCCTCTTTAGTTCACCATGTACAATGTATCTCCTCCGTAGCTTAGTCTGAATGCCTTCTAGATATTAGTAGGGATGTTTTTACTGACTTAGGAGAAGAGGCTAATATTTACTGTCAAAGTCTTCAGGCACGTTTGCTCACTTAGTGGTTGAGTCGGATAGGGTCATTGCCACATATCAACTTGGTTGGCTACTAGGGTCTTCTAAGGGTGAAAGTTTGGCAGTTTTGAACCGGTATGCCGCCCAAACTGAACTACCAAATCAAATCGAAATCGAAACCGTTACAAACTAAATATTTTCGGTATTAATGTTTGAGATTTTTCAGTTTTCAGTATCTGTTTCGGTTTTTGGTTTTGATTTCGTGGTATACTGCCAGAAAAACGGTTTTAATTTGAAATGTACATTTTTGTTAAATGGAATGTACATTTTCTATTAAATGGAATGTACATTTTATGTTAGGTGGAATGTACATTTTCTGTAATTTTGTTGATTTATTGATATTGAGTATCCATTATTCTTGTTGGAAACTGTGTATAGTTTGACTGAGCATAATTTTGATGAACTGAGTATCATGAATATTGAATATTA
>CATIWR010350157.1:0-12992 GCA_949677035.1 Omphalea diandra
CCTCCTCCCCCGCGAGTGTTTTTGTTTTTGTGTCTGTGTGTGTGTGTGTGTGTGTGTGTGTGTGTGTGTGTGTGTATGTATATGTATATGTATATATATATATGTGTATGTGTGTGTGTATATATATATATATGTATATGTATATAAATATACAATCAATGCTTAAAAAAATTCTACACTTAAACTACACTTAAAAGTACAAAGTTTGCTCACAAATAGCCATTTAAACCCTTATATAAAATTCTTAAACAAATTCAATAGGTTTCTAACCTTTTTAAGGCCTTTTGAGGTGTCTTTATATAGACAAGTGCCAAAACTAGCCATTTGTTATTCCAAAAAGCTCTAAAATACATTTTTGAAAAATTAGACATATTGGCTAAATGAGCCATTCATTATGTTGAACACACTATTCACTACACCTTTCCTTAGGCTCCTAGCTTAGCACATGCCATTCTTCAAACTCTTTAGGGTTGTTTACTCATTAAGCAAGCCTTTCACTTAGGCCATTCAATTAACCTCTGAATTGTTTAAATACTTTATTTGATTTTCTATAAACTTATTCAAGTTGAATAGATTTGTCCAAAATATGAGCAAAGCCATTCCAAATACTGCACAGGGTGTTCCACTACTCTGGTAGCTTTGTCTTAAATGACTTTTACCATGATTAGGTTTATTCTATTTTTTAACATACAATTCATTGCACTTTAACTTCAATCTTCGACTTTGGCATGTATAAATTCTTACTGTTCATTGTAATACTTCCTTAGCTTTTTTTTTTTTTTTGCCTTCATTTTTATTTTGCACGACTTTTATTCTCTATAATTGACTGTTATTTTAGGAGCATCATACCTTCTTAAAAGCTTTTTTTAGCTTTCTTTTGATGAGCATTGTCAAGGATTACTCTTGAGATGTTTGGACCTTTCTTTTCAAAACTTCAAAACTTCTTAGGATCACTATTCTCCATATAGCCAACATTCTCCACAAATATGTCCTAAACAAATAAAAACAGTCAAAGACAAATATTAAAGCTTCTTAAGATTTTGTTATCATTCAAATATTATTCAAACATATTCTTTGTTTTTATAACAAACTAAACTTTATTAGAAGAATCCGTGATATAAATAAGCAAGGATCAAATAAAGGTTTAGCACAAACACAACCCAGATATTATAAAGAAAATCTAGCAACCAAATCCAAAAGAATAATAATTCTAATACAACATAAATAATATTCCTATAAAACCATTATCAAAACCAAACCATTGTCAAAACCAAGCCATCCGATTCATAAGTTTATCAGTAGCCATTTTTGTGATGATATCTACAAAAGTGTTTTCTCTTGGGGTAAAAATAATTAAAACATTATCATTAGATTTGACAAACTCCTTGATCTTAAGTAGAGAAAGTCAGTGTTAATAAAAAGCAAAATCATATTATATAAACAACTTGCTATTAAGAGGAAGAATTGAGTTTTTGAATTATTCACATTCTTTTCAGATAGCTAAAACTTTTGCCTCAACGGCACTAATGGCTTCATAGGAGATGGAAAAGATTACTTTGAAAAACCCTTTAAAGTTTCGTAAAACTCTACCAATGTAAACTTTGTTAACATTGGGTTTGAATGGACCATCAAAATTCCATTTAACATTAGAATTTATAGAAGGAATTCATTATAACCGCTGGATAGGTGATACTTCTACTCCCTACTTTTTAATTGGCTGAGAAGAACTCAGTATATGATCAATGGATAAGTGAAGTCATCATTCAAGGCTTTAAAATAAAATACAACTCTAGTAATGTTTAAAATAAATAGTGAATTCTACTTTACCACTTCACTTTTGAAGATGCAGCTGTTCATTTGGAGCCAAATAGATTATATTACCAAATATAAACAAGTAGTCTAGAACTTTGAAGTTCTTTTCCCTTATGCAAAGTAACACAATTAAGCAAACAAATCCTTAAAAGAATATGAAGCAATTCATTGAGAATCCCACCAATTTAACAACTTACACCAAGTTAACTAAACAAAATCACAATAAATGAGCAAGTGGTCTACTGTTTTTAGGTGTCCAATGCAAAAATGTTAACACTTTTTTAATGATCCCACATTCGGGTAGTAGTTTTTTTTTTTTTGTAACAACGAAATTAAGGGAGGCTTGCCATACCAATAATTTTGCTTTTGGGATAGAATATCCTTTAATAATCTTAGGAATAGATGGTGCATATGAGGTATGTATTTTTTGTTAGACTAGGTTGGTCAAACCTAAGTCAAAGGCCTCTTTTGATCTTGAAAATGAATATTGATAGGTATTAATATATTGTTTAAGTGTTCTTTTTGCAGTTTATAAGTTAGGCTTGCATTAAAAGTTAGATGAAAGTCGAAATCATTAGCATTGAGTAAGGCATCCAAATTCATGGTCAAGAACTTCTAAATTGCGATCATGACCTTGCAACAAAGATGGATGAACTTGGACCAAATGAATTTATAGAGAAAATCATAGTTGCGATCTAGCCAAGGAAGACTTTAATGTTATATAAAAAGATTCACAGTGGTGTTCGCGTCTTGAGTCACAACCACAAACTTTTGTAGCTAAATGGAGGGAACCAAGTTTCCAACCATAACATGTTAAATGCCGAAGATGACCGTTGGGATATCAAAATTCATAAGGGTGAAAATCCTATCACAACCACGACCCATGAGGGTGATCTCTCCTCACTAAATAAAAAGATTTATAGTCCTTATCGTGTCCAAGAAGGATCTCAATTGCAACTGTGACTTTTAGTTGGTTAGTCAATCATAACGCCTATGTTTCTTGGAACATTAATAGCAGAACACCACGTGGACTAGCCATTAGACACAAAACGAGGTTCTCTACCGCTATTTCGATCTTCCTAGTGCAAATTAGAAATTCGCGATCGCAAAATGCTAGTCACAACCACGAATTCAATCTAACAAGCATTTAATGCAAAATCTGCCTAACTTACCTTAGAATTTTAGGCATAGTTTGTTAGTAACATCTTTTTAGAGATTGTTGCCTATAAATACTCCACCAAACAAACATGAATGCAAGAAAATTTCATTGATTATAGCCAAACTCTTGCAAATTTATTTCACAACTTCTTATTCTTTATATGTGAGTTATTGTTGTTGGGTGTAAGCATTAAACACCATTGTAATTAGGTTTGAGAGTTAGCTTTGCTGTCAAAACTCTTGTAATAGGTTAAAGCATTAGCCTTTATAAAACACTTGAGTGAGGTTTTTTGTGTGAGCCTTGAAACACAAATTGTAGGGTTGTGTGTGAGCCATCAAAACACATTATACAAGTTTGGTATGAACTTGGAAACACCACTGTGAGTTAGTGAAACACTCAATTGTGAAAGAATTAGGAGTGGACGTAAGGTTTATTAGCACCTGAACCACTATAAATATTTTGTGATCTTACTCTCAACTTGCCTTCCAATCTCCAAACACTTTATCCTCCTTCCCAATTTTTTAGATTCCCACCAATTTAACCCCCCTTCTTAGTGCTCAAGGGCCAATAAGTGGTGTTAGAGCCAAGTCTCATTTCAAGACTTAATTGCGTGTGAAAAAATTAATGGCACAATAAGGAATCCATACCCATCTCGAGCCATATTTTGATGGATTCGACTATACTTATTGAAAGTATATAATGGAGATATACTTGCATAGTGATGTGGTGGATCTTTGGGATATCATGGCAAAAAAGTGAAAGCCACCCACTAAGGTGGTTGATGAAAGTGAAGAATTAATCCCAAGAGAAGAATGGGTTGAAGCTCATAAGAGATCTAATGGTAAGAATAAAAAGGCTATTGTAATCCTTCTTATTTCTCTATCAAGGGAAGAAATAGGAAGGGTTCAACATTGCCTCAAAACCCATGAAATATGGAAGGCCTTGGAAAACTACTGTGAAGGCACAACATTGATGAAGTCTAGCAGATTATAGATGTATGTGACTAAATAGGAGATGTTTATGATGAAGGAAAATGAAAACATCACAGATATGATGAATAGACTCCTTTTGATTGTCAAAAACATGAAAACTTCAGAAGGATTCTCATAAAAATACTTAAATCTTTACCTCTTGAGAAATTTGATGTCAGATTTTACATCATCAAAGAGTCAAATCCAAAGATTGGGAAGGTGCAAACTGATGTCCTCATAGGCAAACATCTAATTCATGAGCTAACCTTAAAAAAGGATAAGGAGATGAAGAAGATGAGGGGGCAAGAAGACAAAAATGACAAAGCAGAAAAGAAGACCTTAGTTCTCATCCAAAGAAAAGGAGCTAAAGGTTGTTTCAAGTAAGGAAGATAGTGATAAAGAAGAGGAGGAGCTGGCCATGCTTTCTAGAAGAACAAAAGAGCCGATAAGGAGAATAAAATATAGAAGAAACTTCAAGAAAACAACTCTTAACCTTAAGGAAAGAATGGGTGAGGTTACATGCTATGAGTGTGGCAAATAAGGCCACATCAAGTATGATTGCCCCAAGCTGAGAAATAAGAAGAAATAGACAAGGAGAAAAAGAAGAGCTTCAAAGCCACTTGGGATGACAACTCAAGTGAAGAAGATAAAGAGAGGAAGTGGCAAATTTGTGCTTTATAACACAAGATGACTCTTTAAATGAGGTAAGCTCTTCACCCCATTCTTATGCAAATTATGATGAATTAAATGATATGATGGTGAGGTCTTGGAAGCTCTTACTTTGAGATGTGACAAATATAAGTCACAAATGAAAAATAACAAGAAAAAATGCTCCAAACTAGAGGATGAATTTAAATCCTTAAATTATCTTGTAAGTGATTTGAGGACTTCTAATGAAGAACTCAAAAAATTTATAGAGAGTCTTTTTAAGTCTTCATCTTCTTTAAATTCCTTAAGAAGGAAAATGATACCTTAAAAGAAGAGGTAATTGAGCTTAGAAATTCCATTTCTAAGCTTCATAAAGGGAAGGAAGCTTTAAATACATTAATTGTATCTCAAAGTCCCCTATTAGTTAGACATGGTCTTAGCTTCAATGGAGCCTCCTCTCTTACTACCTTCAGTAGAGCTTCAACACCTCAAACATCTAGTATTTACATTAAGCCATCATTGCCCAAGTGCAAAAGGAAGGTACATTAAGGCTCAAAGCCTATGCCAATAACAATGCATACATTTACATAAAGAAACATGCTCATCCTAACACACACAGAAAGTTCTCTTCTAGCCCCTAACCACTCATACACATGTTCACACTCACATCATCATGGCATGAGAAGTACCCTAACTCACATTAAAGCCATGTATAGGAGGAAGACTCATAAGTCTAAACTCTAATGTCATTATTACATGAAGTTTGGTCATATTAATACTCATTGTTATATTAGGAAGGCTCACCTCAAATTAGAGGACCCTTATAGGCCTAACTCCCTAGGACCCAAGAATGTTTGGGTACCTAAAACAAAAATGATTTATTTGTGTTATGTAGGATTGTTTGGTAGCCACCAAGACAATAAATGATTAACAGAGAGAGAGTGGATGCTCAAAGCACATGATGGGCAACGAGAAGCTATTCATGGCCATAAAAGAGAAGGAAGGTATCAATGTCACTTTTGAAAATAATACCAAAGGTAAGACAATTGGCATTGTAACTATCAGTAAAAATGGTTGTTTTCTCAGTAATGATGTTTTACTTATAGATGGTATACAAAATAATTTGCTTAATGTAAGTCAATTATGTGATAAGTGTAACAAAGTCATCTTTGACCCTAGAGAATGATGAGTTACAACTTTGGTGGATAAGAAGGTAGTCTTCAAGGGTGAAAGGAAGGGCAATACCTACCTAATTGACTTAGACAATTTCGTTAACCAATCTTTCAAGTGTCTTGTGTCACTTAACAATGAAGCTTGGCTTTGGCATAAAAGACCTGAACATCCTAGCATGGAGCTCCTACAAAGCTTATCAGTGGGAGGTCTTCCCAAGCTAAAGTTCTTGAAAGATAAGACATGTGGATAATGCCAAATGGGAAAATGACAACTATCCTCTTTTAAAGCAATGAATGTTGTAAGTATATCTATACCATTTCAACTTATCCATATGGACTTGATTGGACCTACTAGGAGTGCTAGTTTAGGTGGAAAATATTATGCACTTGTCCTAGTTGATGATTACTTTAAGTTTACTTGGGTATCCTTGCTAGCTTATAAGCATGACATCTTTGATGCTTTTAAATGTTTTGTAAAAAGAGTTTAAAATGAAAGGGGTTACTTCATTTCTTCTATAAGGAGTGACCATGGAAAATAATTTTGAAATGAATCTTTTAAATCTTATTACTTAAAGAATGAGATTTTTCATAATTTTTCAACTCCTAGAAGACCACAACAAAATGACGTTGTAGAGAGGAAAAATAGAACACTAGTAGAGATGGCTAGAACTATGATCAATGAGTATTCATTGCCTAATACTTTTGAGCTAAAGCCATAAATACTTCATGTTACATTGCAAATTGTGTTTTCAAAAGATTCATTCTCAATAAAACTTCTTATGAGCTTTGGAATGGTAGAAAGCCTAAGTTGTCATACTTAAGAGTCTTTGGGTGCAAGTGTTGCATATTAAATACCAAGGATAATCTTGGAAATTTTGATTTAAAGATAAATAAAGGTATTCCACCTTTAGCAAAGCCTATAGAGTTTTCAATAAAGTACTATGGTTGTTGAAAAGTCTATGAATATTGTGTTTGATGAATCTAGTAAACTTGACCTTGGAAAAGGTTCTCTTGTTAATAATCTTGAAGGTGACTTTGAAAATTTAGAGTTGGAGTCAACATTAAGAGAAGAAAAGGAATGCCAACCAACTAGTGGAAACCTCAGATCAAGATCATCCTAAGGATTGAAGATTCTCTAAACATCACCCAAATGATCTAATCATTGGTGATACTTATAAGGGTGTAAGTACTAGATCTCAACTAAATTCTTTAGACAATAATCTTGCATTTGTTTCTCAATTTGAATAAAAATCTATTAATGAGGCTCTTAATGACGAAAGTTGGGTGATTTCTATGTAAGATGAACTCAACCAATTTAAGAGAAACAATGCATGAGAATTTATTCCTAGGCCTAAGGAACACACTATTATAGGATACAAGTGGGTGTTTAGGAATAAGTTAAATGAGAAAGATTACATTACTAGAAATAAGGCTAGATTGGTTGCAAAGGGATACAACCAAGAGGAAGACATTGATTATGATGAAACTTATGCCTTTGTAACAAAATTAGAGGCCATTATGATTCTTTTAGCATTTGCATGTCATATGAATTTTAAACTTTTTTAAATGGATGTTAAAAGTACATTTTTAAATGGTCTCATAGAAGAGGAAGTTTATGTTGAACAACCTCCTAGTTTTGAATCTCTTATTTTTCTAAATCATGTTTTTAAGTTCAACAGAGCCTTATATGGTTTCAAACAAGCTCTAAGAGCTTAGTATTAGTTCATTTATTTTGCAAAATGATTTTGAAAAAGGGAAGGTTGATACAACTTTATTTGTTAAAAGGCACAATCATGAAACACTCATTGTACAAATATATGTCGATGATATTATATTTCGCGCTACTAACGAATCTCTTTGTAAGGATTTTGCTAAGTATCAGACTAAGGAATTTGAGATGAGCATAATGAGAGAGCTTAAGTTCTTTTTTGGCCTACAAATCAAGCAAACCAAAGAAGGGATTTTCATTAACCAATATAAGTACACAAAGGATATACTTAAGAAATTTGGCAAGAAAGGATGCAAACTAGTAAAGACACCAATGAATGCCACCATCAAACTAGACTAGGATGAATCAGTTAAGTTTGTTGATGAGAAAAGATATAGAGGTATGATTGATTATCTACTTTATCTTATTACCTCCAGACCTGATAGCATGTTTAGTGTATGCATATGTGATATATTTCAATATTGTCCTAAAGAATCACATCTTAATGCTATTCAAGGATTCTTAGATACTTACATGACACATTACATTTAGGTTTATGGTATCCTAGAAATTCATCATTTAGCTTTAGAAGATATTCGAATGTGGATAATGTCGGTAGCTTACTAGATAGAAAAAGCAGTTCCGAAACTTGCCAATTCATAGGAGAATGATAGCATTTTGGTTTAGTAAAAAGCAAGTTTCAGTTGGCTTGTCCACCATCGAAGCAGAATATGTGGCTACGAGTTATTGTTGCACCTAAATTCTTTGGATGAAACAACAACTAAAGGATTATGGCAAAGTTGTTGATCACATTCCCATCAAATGTGACAACATTAGAGCAATAAATCTTTCAAAGAATCCCATCCAACACTCTAAGAGCAAACACATTAATATTAGGCATCATTTTCTTAGAGATTATGCCCAAAATGGTGATATAGTGTTGGAGTTTATTAACACTAATCATCAATTTGCAGATATTTTCACTAAATCTCTCATTGAAGAAAGAATGAACTTCATTAAGAGAGAGTTAGGATGCTTGATGGTAGCTCCTTAGTGTGAACATTGGATCTTTTAGAATGTTCTTTGTTTGGTGTATTATTTTGAATGATTAATTGCTATATTTGATGAATGTGTACGTCACTTCTTTCGATGCTTGAATTCATTAATGCAAATGTGCTTCTCTATGCCAATTTGCATGAATTAAGCATCAATATATCAAGTGGATCATAACTTCGAAGGTCAAATCTTATCTCTTCATGATTTATTTTCTTGCCTCGTAATTCATGGTCGCTATTTCTTTTTTTGCGATAACAATTTATAGGCACTTGTTAACCCTTCTATCACCTATCATTTCACGATTGCTTTTTTTATTCTCCACTATATATTTTTTTCAGAATTTAAAAGTTTTGACCATTGACTTTTTCAATTTTTGAGGAATTTTTATCTATTACTTAGATTTTTTGTAATTAGCAGTCGCAACCTACAGTTGCGATTGCGAATTAGAATAACAACCAAACATTAACTGCTTTTACTGCCAATCAATTGTACATCTTCATTAATTACATATTTGACCATTTGTTACCATTTTTGCTCTTATTCTTTGCCTATTTAAACCCTTCTAATAGTATTCTAACTTATATTTACACAATCTCTTCATTTCTCTTCATTCTCCTACCTCAAACTTTGTCTAATCTTCTCTCATCTCTAATGGCTCCCATGAAGCTTTCCAGCGTAGAGAAAAGGAAGGGCATAGCCTAACCCTCTGGTCCTCCTGCCTTTCACTTAATGAAAGGGATCACCAAAGAAGAAAAAGACCACTACAAAGCTAATTCTTTCAAAATATCCAACCTAATAAGATTCCCTCAACCTTTCTCTTTGAATCCCTTGGAATCAAGGATGAAATCCATGCCTACCTTTCCAATTTAGGCTAGAATGAGTTTATCTTTAGAGATGAAGCTGACTATGAAGAAATCGTTCTAGAATTCATATACATGGTCACTTTAAGCCGCAGAGCCAAGTCTAGAGCAACTTAGTATGGGTTGATTTTCAGGGCCTTTGAGGATCCTTTCTTTATGAGTTTTGAACAACTTTCCAACCTCTTTAATCTTCAAGTAGGAGGCGATATTCCTTTGATAATCTCTGCACTTGATATCATTTGCTCAAAATTTTAGTTCGAGATATCAATTGAAACCAAACACGACCCAAAATCTTCTCTAGCCAAATATATCCGGATCCTTTCCAATTGGCTTCTTCATCGTACCATCACTTTCTTGGTCAATATAAGAGGTAATGGTAATAAAAAGGTCTCTCAAAAGGACCCAACCTTTCTTTTATGTTTAACTAATAACAAACCTATCAAAACCAGTCGATATCTTATGGATCAATTAATTCATATGAGTACCAAGCCGAATAACCAATTTCTTCTGCCTTTTCATGTCATTGCAATTTATCAATATGTGGGAGCACTCATTTAGGAAAATGAGAAATTCCTCACAAAGAAGTACTTGCCATCCCATAACTTTCGTTACTTGCCCTACCTAATAAATGCCAAGGCCATACATCAAGATTCCTATACCTACACCTTGGGTTCATTTGGGGCTAATAGGTTACAAACTTCTCAAGCCTCAAAGAGGAAGAGGCTCATCATAGAAGAGGGTGCTTAACCAACAAGAAACTGGCTAAAGTTATGAGGATAATCTAGAGAAGATTTCTTCTACTTTTCCACCTACATAGTGATTTGGTAGATCTTTAAGAGAAGGTGGGAGCTACTCCTTACTCCTTGCCACCTTCATGATTTTGAGGATTAAAAGGATACTTTTGAAAAAGAAGAAGACAAAGAAGTAGAGGATGAGGATGAAGCATAAGGAGAAGGTGCAAATGAAGCAATTGCTGACTCTAGAGATGACGATAGCTCTCTAACCTTTTAGTTTTTTCTTAGGCTTATAGTATTTTTGCTTTTGTTTTATTTTCTTTATTTCCTTTGTAAGTATGTGATCCCATAGTTTTCTATGAAAAAAAGAGTTTGTAATTATTGTTTCATATACTTATTTGTCATGTGTGATTTCTCTATACTTATTTCATATACTTGTTTATCATGTGTGATTGTTCTATCTCAATTTATGATGCATATATTTGTCACCTATGCACTTTTACTTAAATTTTCAAAATTTATCCTCTTTTTGGTCTTGCCAAAGGGGGAGAGAAATAGTAGTAAAAGAATTTGCATGACATATTATCAAGGGAAGTATAAGTTAAGGGGGAGCAATAGGAGCAATCTAATTCAAAATATAAATCTTTGATAAAATTATTTGATCAACAAGTATTCTATTAAAAATGTTGACCATCTAAACTTCATACTCATGCAATTCATTTTCTTCAAGTAAAATCAATCAAAGTTCTAAAAAAAAAAAAAAAAAAAAGGAGATTATTGGACTAGGTCGGTCAAACGTAAGTTAAAGGCATTTTTTTATCTTGACAATGAAGATTGATAAGTACTAACATCTTTTTTAAGTATTGTTTTTGTAGTTTATATGTTATGTTTGCATTAAAAGTTATATGGAAGTCTAAATCTCAAGCATTGAGTAAGGCATCCAAATTTGAAGTCAGGAACTTCTTAATTGTGACAACGACCTTGCAATAAGGATGGATAAACTTGGACTAGATGAATTTAGGAGAAAATCACAATCGTGATCCAATTAAGGAAGACTTGAATGTCATACAAAGAGATTCGCAATGGTGTTTACGTATAACGACCATATTCATTTGACAGAACTCATATGGCTCTGATACCAATAACTGTGACGACCATATTCATATTTGCTCTGATACTAGTTTTCTTTTTTTTTTTTCCATATTTTCTAATGCTACAATCGATACCTATCAGAGCACTCAACATCTAGGATTTGCCCATTAGCCCCACGATGTCATACACACCAGGATTTGTACGTCTGCCCCGCGTATGCTTAAGCCCTCTCTGATACGAAAATTGTAACATCTAAATTCATTTGTCAAACCAATAACTGTGACATTCATTGTTCACATTTGTAAATCAGCTTTGATACCACAAATTGTAAATTCACAATGTGGCTACAGCTGGTACCTATCAGAGCACTCAACATTCGGGATTTGCCCATCGGCCGCGCGATGTCATACATATTGAGATTTACACGTCTGCCCCATGTGTGCTTGAATCCTCTGATACCACTAACTGTAGCTATCATTTTCAATTGCAAATCATGGCATTTCAAAGTGTTGAGAACCTATAATTTGATACATACATGGTTACAAGTATGTCAAAATGATTATGAATGCTTGGTGCATGATCCATGCAAGTGGACCTATGTTTATGCATATATTCCTTATATGATAGCCTGAGCTCGCTACACTCTCACAAGAATAACTCTAGATATACTCATCCAATTGACTTGATTCTTTTTTTCAAACAAACTAGACATATAATGGGATAACATATCCAAATTTCATGCTAATATCAGATACACACAATATGTGGTGAATTTTTAAGTTCTGCCCTGTTGCAATGTCATCTTAGTCTGAGTAGGTCTTACATTCTTAGGAATATCTCAACTTGTACTGGCCCAATTGCAATAATATTCTACCATCAATTACAAAACATATAAATGAACATTTTTCATGTTTTACTCATTATCCAATTCCATCTATAAGGTCACCAAAACAAAGGACTAATCTCAGGACAAGTATATTCATAACATGTTGACAACCAGTCATGATAAAGGGACAATATCTCAGCAACCATGCTGGATTTGGAAACAATATTTCATAGGTATGTAGATCAGACATAAATATATGACTTTTAAGTTTGGTGCATCATCAAATTCTTGGAAAACCAAATTAAAAGAAAGGTTGTGTGTCATCCAGTTATAGAGTCAGTCCCAATCAATGAGCCATATCTCTTTCCACACAGAAAAATAATCAAAACTGCTTAACATGTACTTAGAGGGAATATAACCCTACAAGTTTCATGTTTTGCACTCTGTCAAAATCAGAACATAAAGCCATCAAAATGTAAGAAAACAGAAGACTGAGATCATCTCGGTTCGGATTTGACCTAGTCCTACTGAAGGGGTCATATCTCTTCACACACATAGAATCAAGTAAAACTGTTTCATATGAATTTATATGAGACACAAGGCTACAACTTTCATGTTTTGCACTTTCACCAATTCCTCTTTTAGGGTTATGAAATCATGGGTGCAAAATTCTGCTCTAATAGCCAAAATCAACAGAATCAACTCTTGTTCTCTTGGATTACAACTTCCATCCAAGAGCTTTACTTCAATTACTCCATAATTCTCACTAACCATGCATGATTAACATGTCATGAGAGTTTAATTCTAGTTGAGAAAAAGATAAATTTACTTACCTACTGTCCCAGAATTGAAAAACCCTAGGCAGCTCACTCTTCTCCCTCTCTTCTTCTTCTTCTTCTTCTTCTTCTTCTTCTTCTTCCTCTTCCTTTCTTTCTTCTTCCTTTGCTCTCTCTT
>CATIWR010350194.1:0-65174 GCA_949677035.1 Omphalea diandra
AGAGAAATTAATTATTTAAACACATTAAATTAATGTGAAAGATGTGTTTTTCAAATATTTATGATTGCAACAGGAAAATAATATATAATTTCATTATTATAGAAGTACATTAATAAATATGTAATAGTACTACTTTAAAAAATAATAGATATAAGTTAAAATTTTCAAGAAAATTATTGATAGAATGATTCAACTATTTTAGAAATAAATTATTGCCATAAACAATATATACTATAGAAAAAAAATATATATATATATATATATATATATATATATATATATATATATATATATATATATATATATATATATATATATATAGTTTATTTTGATATGTAAAATAAAAATTAATTTTACTTCGAATAAGAAAAATGATGAATTCTCTCTCATTTTAAAAAATTCTTCAAAAATAATATGATCTAAATATAAGTGTAAGGTAAAAATTAAAACTAAAAAGATTGAATAAAGAAAATATCGAGATAGTAATAAGAATTAAAAATAATTAATTAGAGAAGATATGAATTGTGATTGAGGACCAAAAATTGACATTATGTTTACTTTTTAATTATTTTATATTCTTTAATAAATTTATATATGAAAATATGAATTTTTTTATTTTTTGTACTTAAATAGCCTTTTAATAATAGAAAAAGGGTTAAATTAATCAAAAAATTAATTTGGACTAATATGTACTTTTTAAAAAATTTCAGGGAGGTAATTAAAATTTTAATTTTTGAAAAATTTAAAAGTAAAAACTGATTTGAAACATTCATATATGTTTAGTGATTTTCATGATGAAAAAAAATAGTTATATGATCATTATATAATTTAGACTTTAGTTTAATGACTATGAGTGTAAATTATCCTAATTTAGACACCTATAAAAATAAATTTGACAGACTTCTTCTTAATATAATGATACATGATATCTAAATTTGAGCATCAAGATTTAAACTTTAGCAATATAAAATTTGTCTTTCTATTTTTATTTTTTTTTTGAAAAAATGATATATTTCAAAATTATTTTTTTACTTATAAAATTATATTTAAAACATTTATAATCAATTAAAAAAGGAATCTATTCTAAATTTTATCTCCAAATTAATTATTTGCAGTAATAATGCGAATAGAAAGAGAGAATTACTTTTTGCTACAACATACTTTGTGTTTCTGAGTTCTCTTGCCTATGACTATGAGCAGCAACAGGCTAACAAACGTTTTGCTATGAGCATGAGGTGCTTATAACTATGGCAACAAACGACAACACATAGCCAAACAAGCCACTATCCTTTTCACCTTTTGCTCTTAGCCTAGCTCCACAATCCTTTTAGCATACTACTCATGGAAGAGATGGATCAAAATATCTCTTATGAAATAAAAGGAATGAATAAAGGTAATACTGATGCTAGCTTTAGGTTGAGAGAATTTAGAAACTTATGATTGGAAAAGAGAGAGATTTTATTTCTTCTAAATCTTGTCTGATTATGGAGTGGTGGAAAATCTTTGTCTGAAAAGGAAGGCTGAGATGGTTGGTACATACAAACCTGAGGAAGGACTGTGGGTATAGGTGTTTCAGTGTTTAGGTGTTGTAGGGACTATTTGTAGCAAGGTAATGAAGGTGGCTTAGATGGTGGTATGTAAGGAGGAACATTTTGGGTATTAGATGGTGGTAAAGGTTTAACTGGATTTAGACCATATTTGACAACATAGTCATATTTCCTAGAGGGATCTCCAAGTAACCCTACTGAAGGATCACCATCTTCATATGTCCTCCTTAACTCCTTTTCTGAACATCTCCCCTTCTTCTTCTTTTTTCCTTCTTCTTCTTCTTTATTCACCCAATCATAGAGACAATCATCACAACTGCAATGATCAAAGAATCGGTGACCATCCATTTCTAAGGGATAAATAGGTTTGTCATCTGTTTGGAAGTAAGCCACTGGCATGCCTATTTCTGGTTCATAAGACGTCATCATAAACTGGGTTGTGAAGACAACACTACCTCCTAAGGGCAACGACCTTTCGAACCTCATCTTTATAGTTCCATCAGCCCTTTTATAGTAAGTTCAGTTGATTGGACCAGTTAGGTACTATCATGCATTTTCTCATAACTTGTAACCTATTTCTTCAACTCCTTCCTAGTGATTTGTCTAGGGATGTGTATACAGATCGGGATATTCTAAGTATCTATCATGATGAGCAAAACATCATTTTCATGTGGTAGAGCCGATCCAGTGAATGGTTCTGGATTCTGTAGATCATCTAATAGTGAAGTTGCTGCAGCAGTTGAGACCTGAGGTGCTCCAACTATCTGTATTTGGACCTATAGAGCATTTAAGACATGTGGATCTCATAGGAATAAGTTAAAGTTAGGATAGAATGTAAACATTACTGATCCTACATTCAATAATGTTTCCATAATGCCTACGACCATATGTTCGTATTGGATGTACCTATTATCCAATAGTGTTATCCTGGCAAAGACAGGAAGACCCTTTCGGCCATGGTAGCTTACTACAAGTCTGATTGCTCTAAAATAAATGTGGGTATATCATTGAGTCAGTCATTATTGGATGAACTTTGAAGGAATTTCTAGAGTTATGAACTATTTTTGTCTAGTAGCGTGGATAGGGCATTAATCAAAGCTAGATGAATGGACATATTCTTTTACAAACTTGGGTGATGGTTTAATAAGAGATCTGATAGATCTGGTCCAGTGTTTTTGTTTCTTTGGAAAGCATCATATGCGTTGAGAAATGGTAGGCTAGTTTCTTGGATTTTTTTGGTTATCAGGAATGTAACTGAGTTCATAAAGATAATCTATCTTTGATGAACTTGATCGTCTAAAGGTTGGTGATAGAGAAATAGTAATTGTTAAAGGAGTGGTAGGTGTGGTTTGTGAAGAGGAATCTATGTCAGGGTTAGGAGTAGGAGTAGAGATATCCATTTGTGAGAAACTCCCTTAGCATGACACCATTCTTACCATATATTCACCCTCCAAAAAGATGAAGAACCAGGCTCTAATACCATTTTTTCATATGAGCAGTACACAACTATGACTATGAGTAGCAATAGGCTAACATGCCTTTTGCTATGAGTTTATGACTATGGCAACAAACGATAACACATAACCAAACAAGTCACTGTCCTCTTCACCTTTTGCTATTAGCCTAACTCCACAGTCCTTTAAGCATACTACTCATGGAAGAGATGGATTAAAGCATCTCTTATGAAATAAAAGGAATGAATAAAGGTAATACTGATGCCAACTTTAGGTTGAGAGAATTTAGAAACTCATGATTGAAAAAGAGAGAGGTTTTATTTCTTCTAAATCTTATCCTTTAGACTTACAAAGCTTTTCCTTATATAGAGGGGAGAAGAGATAAGTTGATATCTAGAATGAGTTATAAAGAGAAAGCACTCAAAAGTAAAATGACTATTTTAGCTACAGTAATCACATGGCTACAATACAAAGAATAAAAGACAAACACACTGGGCCCTTAAAGGTGCCTTATTAAAGCAAGCCATAATTACAAAAGACAAAAGGTCCCATCACTTGATAATGGGTTCATGTGAAGGAGATAGATTCATGTTTTCATAATCTTCTTCCCTATGTTATTGTTTGATACGCTCTATCTCATCCTTATCATGTTGAAGAGTCATATGGTAGTCATAGGGGTCTTGAGAATACTGCTTAGGAGTATACTGTTCTCTAGTTTGATCATCATTGAAGCTTAAGTAGTTTGGCATCCTTCCCCATTATTCACTGGCCGTTTTGAGACTTTTATGGTACTGAGAGGACAATGTATCCCAAGGTACTTCTTCTGCCAAAGAAGGCCATATTTCCTTTGAGACAATCTTGTTTTGTCCACACATGTATCGTTGAAACTCCTTGAACTCTTCATGATGTTCTAAGGCATCAAACCATAAGGAGAATTGTTGTTCCTTGTAGATATTAACATGCACCATTATTCTGATAGTGGTACCAGCGGGACCCAAAAAATAGGGTCTGTGAAAATGTGTAGACAATCCTTTTGTTGAGTGCAATTTGTGCCTCACATTTATCGAACTTGGCCTTGAGAGTGTCGATCCAATAATTTAATGGTGAAAACCACTCAAGAAAGGTGATCATATGAGGATTGTACCAAATCCCTTTATTTAAGTCAATCAGATAGGACCAAAAGTGATAAGGCCTGATTTATACAACAATTGTGTAGAGATGACAAAAGTATCATAAAAAAATGAGAAATTCTTCAAGCCATGTCCATCCACCACTGTTGTAGGAAGTGAAATCCATGAAGGTATAGGCTTTCAAAAGGGGTATGAAAAATGAAAGCCTAATATTTCCATGAAAATTAGGTCCGCATTTTCTAAGGAGAATGGTATGGTAGACAAACAACTGTTTCATAGCAAGTTTGCTGATTTTAGAATAGCTTGTGGGTATTTGGACTTCAGAAGGAACTCCCATCCTCAGAAATTGGTCATTGAAAGAACCAAGGCTAAAGGATGGAGTAGTGTTTGAGGAGGAAGAGGAGGAAGCCATGAGGATCAAGGGATAAGTGTGTTTTCTTGCTATGAGAGAAATGGTTTGAGTCCTTGATAGTAAATCAGGGATAAGATTTGCTTCTCCTTTTATATGTTGAACATCAAAACTGTACCGGCTAAACTAGTCTTTCCAACGAAGTAATTGTGGATGAGGAAGTATTTTTTTTATTGAATTCAAGCATAAGTGGAAAAGATGAGCAGTCCATGAGGACGGTGAAGTGATGTCCAATTAAGTGAAATTCAAATTTCCTTATCCCATTTTTTACAACAATAATTTCTTTAAATGTCGAGTGATAATGTTATTCTGCTGGACTGAATGCTCCACTAGCATATACACATATTCTCTTTTTCTTATTCATTTCCTCCAAAAGAATAGCTTGCCAATAGCTATCACTGGCATCAGTTTGTAAAATCTTCTTTCTTGTGGAAGGAATCTGGAGTGGTGGGAAATTTTGCATCATTGCTTTAAGAGTTTTGACAGCTTGTATGTGGCATGCAATCCATGGTGGGGAATCTTTCTTTAACAAAAGTTGTAAAGGACGTGCATGAGCTGTAAAGTATGGGACAAAGTCCCTCAGATAATTGGCAATTCCCAAGAATTGTTGGATTTGCTTTTGGGAAAGTTTTTCATCTGAAAACTTTAATAATTCTACTTTAATGTGTGGACCCAGGCTGTATTGTCCATTTTCAAAATTCATGCCCAAGAACTCTATTTCTATCTTGGCGATCTATATCTTGGACTGAGAAAGCATGATACCGAATCATTTGGTAAGTGCCACAAACTGTTGTAACAGTTCTAGATGTGACTCCATATCTAGTGAGAAAAGGAGAACATCATCTATGGAGATGAGAACACTATAGAGCAAAGTCTCTTAGATACGTATCATTGCCTTTTGAAACAAAGAAGGGGCCACTTTTAATCCAAACGACATGATCGTCCACTAGTAGTGTCAGTTTGGAATATAAAAGGTCATTTTGGGATGATCTTCCACCTTGATACCTAACTGCTAGAATCTTGCCTTGAGATCAAACTTGGAGAAAACCTTTCCTTGAGAAAGATGAACAAATAGTAAAGAAATCTTTAGAAGAGGGAATTTGTCATCTTTTAGGAAATGGTTAAATAGTTGGTAGTCTATGACTAATCTATTTTTTCTATGGGTTTGTTCAAATTTTTTGTTAACATAAAAGGCTTGACAGACTCAATTAGAGTTGGTAGGTTCAATTAAACCTTGGGCCAGTAAATCTGAACATTCTTGATAGGCTAAGGCTAGGTCGTTAGGGTTCATAACAGGATGAGTTGCTTTAGTAGGATTGATATCCTCACTAAGCTTGGAATATAAAAGGCCATTTTGGGATGATCTTCCACCTTGATACCTAGCTGCAAGAATCTTACCTTGAGATCAAATTTGGAGAAAACCTTTCCCTAAGAAAGATGAACAAATAGTGAAGAAATCTTTGGGAGAGGGAATTTGTCATCTTTCAGGAAATGGTTAAGTGGTTGGTAGTTTATGACTAATCTCTTTTTTCCACGAGTTTGTTCATATCTTTTTATAAAAGGCTTGACAGGCCCAATTAGAGTTGGTAGGTTCAATTAAACCTTGGGCCAGTAAATCTGAACATTCTTGATAGGCTAAGGCTAGGTCATCAGGGTTCATACCAGGATGAGTTGCTTTAGTAGGATTGATATCCTCATTAAGCTTGAATGTTAGACTGATGAAAAAGTCAGAGTTTTTCCAAAGTGCATTTGGGTGTTTGGTAAGGAACTCAGTATGATTGTTTGCACAATAATTGGGTTGCAGGTCTTGGACAATGTTGGAAAGATTAGAAGGCAATTGGGTCGTAAGAGAGTCCATTGTGAAGAGAGAGGGGATTGAGGTAAAAGGCTTGAAGTAGCCTTTGTATTTTAGGCCCATAAGTAAGATTCTAAGTTTTTCCATTTTTCAATACAAGTCAAATCCAATGACTAGATCTTTGTTAGGTAAGAGGAGCCCAAAAAGTGATAATGAACTTGGCAGCCTGGAAAGAACTATACAGTAATAGGCTTTTTAGTGATGAGGCTAGTATGGAACACTTCTCCATTGGCTGCAAGGAAAAACCTCTTGTGAGACTTCCAATATCTAGAAGGAAGAACTTTTGGATTCATCATAGAGAGATGAGCCCTAATATCCATGAAGGCCACAACCTTAATGGGCTCAGCATATTTTTCTAGTAAGATTTGAACATATGCTGGAGGCACTGGATGAGCGTCTATTAATGCATGGGCTGGGAGGCCCATTAATAGAGTCATTACATGGCTATGGAAAATCTTTTGAATTCTCCCTCATTATTAGATGATGATTGTTCCTAGATAGCAAATACTATTTCTGGGGACGCCTCTTCTTCAATTGAGAATAGAGACTCAACATCAGCATCTTCAAGATCAAGTTTTGTTGAGATTTGAATTTGTTGTATCATTTTTAAAGCCTATTGCTTTCTTTTAGGACAATTTCTTGAGAAATTTCCCTTCTAACCATAAAGGAAACATTTGTTTGACTTCCTATGTCCTCTGTATTTTTTCCTTCTAAAGAACCGCCATTTTCATTTATGATCACCCGAGCTTCTTCGCTTGGACTACTTAACTCAGAAGAAATGTTTCTTCTTTTTAGCTGAACAATCACATGACCCATGATATTCCTTAGGACATTTGATAAGGTCTGCTCTTCTATAGGACTTCTTACGCGATGGATTATTTTGTCTATCCATCATTTTTGTGATGACCTTCCTTTCGTTGTAGAGTTTCTCCAAGTCTTGCATCATTAAATGATACATTTCCTCAAAAGTGAGATCATTAACAGATTTTTCCTTCTGCCTAATGATCTGGTGCATTACATTAGAGAGAAGCTCTAAAAGAGATGTCATAAATGCTTCCTTAAGATCGAGACTAGCCTAGCCACCCAATTGGTAGTAGCATTTTGACTTCCTTTAGTAATGGAGATCAAGGTCCTTCTTTACTAATGAACACATCACATGTTAAAGGATTCTTGTCGAATGATATATGTTGCTTCTTGAGGCTTACCTATAAATTTAGCATATAACATGCTAAGGAATTTCGTAGCTCTAAGGGATTGAATTAAGCGAAGCTTAGAGTACTCATCTAGAGCTACATATCAATCATGGATTTGACTAGTAATCCTTATTACAAACTCTTCAAAGACTTGTCGAATCTGAGCTCCTAGCTTCTTCATCTGAGAATCAATCCATGCCCGAAACTCTTGGAATCTGTCCCTATAGAGGTCCGGAGTGATGTTATCCAAAGTAAACCTAGGTCCACCATTGGAATGGGAAGCTCTTTCTGGCTGAGGATGGCTAGTGTCCATCTCATCAGAAGGATCTATAGTATACGAAGGATTGGTAGATGATTTTTAAAGTTATGCCATAAACTGGTTTGGGGCCAATTCATCATCAGAACTTTCTTATGAGAAGGATTCCATTGATTTAGGAGTACTAGTACCAGAGTCTGATTGAGAAGGAGAAAAGTTATCAATTGCCATGTTAAAGGATGGGAGAGAGGCTGAGGCTTTTTCTAAGTAGGTTGCAATTGGGTTCATCATGCTAGCACTAGGTGGTGTTGGAGGTTTTGGGTCAGGTTTTTTTAACTAACTCGTATATGGAGGTAGTTTTCATTGAGGCATCCGACTCCATAAGGAATTTTTCTGACCTAATCTTTTTATGGAAAAGATCAACAGAAAGTCCTATTAACTCTTATTTGGATGTTGTAAGTATTCAGAGAACAAGAGATTTAGTTGGATATACAGGTGGAGAAGGTAAGTTGAAGGGATCTGTATAAGTCTATTTGTTTAAGGTTTATGAGTATTGGAGGTCCTTCTCAATTCTTTGGATATGGTCTTTCAACCGTTGTATCTCCACAACTTTTCACCTGATTTCTTCTGCCTGCGTCCTCTGATCAATGAGGCTCATGTCTTCTTTGTGCTTTGTTTCCACTTGTGCCTAAAGTCTTATCATCAATTTGTACATATCCTTTTGATGCTTAGTAAGGTGTTCCTCTACCTTTTGAACCTATAGAGAAACATTGTTAACATTGGACTCAATGTTTTTAAGAATTTAGTTCTAAGCTTGTGCATTACTGGTTTGCCAGTTTAGGACTGCTTCTGCTGGGGTGACACTTAAAAGTTGTCTTTTTAAGTCTGTCCCTGTAGGATTCTTGATTTGAGGCATGGTCCTTATTTGAGTGTTCAGGTTTGTCTGATTATGAAGAGGTGGAAAATCTTCATCTGAAAAGGAAGGCTGAGATGGTTGGTATATACAGACCTGAAGAAAGACTGCGGGTATAGGTATTTCAGTGTTTAGGTGTTGTAGGGACTGTTTGTAGCAAGGTAATGAAGGTGGCTTAGATGGTGGTATGTGAGGAGGAACATCTTGGGTATTAGATGGTGGTAAAGGTTTAACTGGATAAGGACCATATTTGACAACATAGTCATATTTCCTAGAGGGATCTCTAAGTAACCCTACTGAAGGATCACCATCTTCATATCTCCTTTTTAACTCTTTTTCCAAACATCTCCCCTTTTTCTTCTTTTTTCCTTCTTCTTCTTTTTCATTCACCCAATCATAGAGACAATCATTACGACTGCAATGATCAAAGAATTAGTGACCATCCCTTTCTAAGGGATAAATAGGTTTGCCATCTGTTTCGAAGTAAGCCACTAGCATGCCTATTTCTGGTTCATAGGGTGTCATCATAAATTGGGTTGTAAAGACAACACCGCCCCCTAAGAGCAGCGACCTTTCGAACCTTGTCTCTATAGTTCCATCAACCCTTCTATAGTAAGTAGGTTCAGTTGATTGGACTGATTGGGTACTCTCATGCATTTTCTTATAACTTGTAACCTTTTTTTTTTGGTAATAGCTTTATCAACTCCTCCCTAATGATTTGTTTAGGGATGCGTATATAGGTCAGGGCATTCTGAGTATCTGTCATGATGAGCAAAGCATCATTTTCATGTGGCAGAGCTGATCTAGTGAATGGTTCTGGATTTTATAGATCATCTGATATTGGAGAGTGGCTGCTATAGCAATTGAGACCTGAGGTGCTCCAACTATCTATATTTGGACCTTTAGAGCATTTAAGACATGTGGATCATATAAGAATAAGTTATGGTGCCATGCTAAGGGAGTTTCTCACAAATGGATATCTCTACTCCTACTCCTAACCCTGGCATAACTTCCTCTTCTCAAACCATACCTTTAACAATTACTATTCCTCCACCACCAACGTTTATACGATCAAGTTCATCAAAGATAGATTATCTTTATGAACTCAGTTACATCCCTGATAACCAAAAAGTCCAAGAAACTAGCCTACCATTTCTCAACCCATATGATGCTTTCCAAAGAAATAAAAACACTTAGACCAGATCTATCAGATCTCTCATTAAACCATCACCTAAGTATGTAAAAGAATATGTCCAGTCATCTAGCTTTGATCTGCCTTATCCAAGCTATTGGACAAGAACAGTTCATAACTCTAGAAATTCCTCCAGAGTTCATCCAACAATGGCTGACTCAGGGAGATACCCACATTCATTTTGGAGCAATCAGACTTGCAGTAAGTTACCATGGCTGAAAGAGTCTTCCTGTCTTTGCCAGGATAACACTTGGATAATAGGTACATCCAATACCAACATGCATTCGTAGGCACTGTAGAAACATCATTGAATGCAGGATCAGTAATGTTTACATTCTATCCTAACTTTAACTTATTCCTAAGAGATCCACATGTCTTAAATGCTCTAAAGGTACAAATACAGATAGTTGCAGCACCTCAGGTCTCAACTGTTATAGTAGCCACTCTCCACTATCAGATGATCTATAGAATTTAGAACCATTCACTGGATTTGTCTCTGCCACATGAAAATGATGCTTTGCTCATCATGGCAGATACTCAGAATGCCTCAACCTGTATACACATCCTTAGAAAAATCACTAGGGAGGAGTTGATAAAGCGATTACCAGAAAAATGGATTATAAGTTATGAAAAAATGAATGAAAGTACCCAACCGATCCAATCAATTGAACCTACTTACTATAAAAGGGCTGATGGAACTATAGAGACGAGGTTCGAAAGGTCGCTACCCTTAGGAGGTGGTGTTGTCTTCACAATCCAGTTTATGATGACGCCCTATAAACCAGAAATAGGCATACTAGTGGCTTAGTTCCAAACAGATGGAAAACCTATTTATCCCTTCGAAAGGGATGGTCACCGATTCTTTGATCATTACAGTTGTAATGATTGTCTATATGATTGGGTGAATGAAGAAGAAGAAGAAGGAAAAAAGAAGAAGAAGGGGAGATGTTCAAAAAAGAAGTTAAGAAGGAAATATAAAGATAGTGATCCTTCAGTATGGTTACTTGGAGATCCCTCTGGGAAATATGACTATGTTGTGAACTATGGTCCTGATCCAGTTAAACCTTTACCATCATTTAATACCCAAGATGTTCCTCCTCACATACCACTATCTAAGCCACCTTTATTACCTTGCTACAAACAGTCCCTACAACACCTAAACACTAAAACACCTATACCCGTAGTCCTTCCTCAAGTTTGTATGTACCAACCATCTCAGCCTTTCTTTTCAGGCAAAGATTTTCCATCTCTCCCTGATCAAACAAACTTGAACACTCAAATAAGGACCATGCCTCAAATTCAAGAATCTTATAGGGACAGACTCAAAAGGATAACCTTTAAGTGTCACCCCAGCAGAAGTAGTCCTAAACTGGCAAACCAGTAGTGCATAAGCTCAGTACCAAATTCTTAAAAACATTGAGTCTAAAGTTGACAAGGTTTCTCTACAGGTTCAAAAGGTAGAGGAATGCCTTATTGAGCATCAAAAGGATATGTATGAATTGATGATAAGACTGCAGGCACAAGTCTAAACAAAGCACAAAGAAGTCATGAGCCTCATTGAACAAAGGGCGTACGCAGAAGAATTAGGCAAAAAGCTGTGGAGATGTAGTGGTTGAAAGCCTAGATCCAAAGGATTAAGAAGGACCTCTAATACTCACAAACCTCAAACAAACAGACTTATACAAATCCCTTCAGCATACCTTTTCCACCCATATATCCAACTAAATCTCTTATTCTCTGAATACCTACATATCCGAATAAGAGTTAATGGGACTTTCTGCTGATCTTTTCCATAAAAAAATAGGTCAAGAAAATTCCCTATGGAGTCGATGCCTCTATCAAAACCACCTCCACAAATGAATCAGTTAAAAAACCTGACCCAAAACCTCCAACACCACCTTGGGCTAGCATGATGAACCCAATTGCAACCTACTTAGAAAAAGCCTCGGCCTCTCTCCCATCCTTTAACATGGCAACTGATAACCCTTCTCCTTCTCAGTCAAATTCTGGTACTAGTACTCCTGAATCAATGGAATCCTTCTCAGAAGAAAGTTCTAATGATGAATTGGCTCCAAAGCAGTTTATGGTAGAACCTCAAGAATCATCTACCAATCCTCCATATACTGTACATCCTCCTGATGAGATGGACAGTAGCCATCCTCAGCTAAAAAGAGCTTTCCATTCTAATGGTGGACCTTGGTTCACTTTGGATAACATCACTCCGGACCTCTATAGAGACAGATTCCAAGAGTTTCGGGCATGGATTGATTCTCAGTTGAAGAAGCCAGGAGCTCAGATTCAACAAGTCCTTGAAGAGTTTGTAACAAGGATTACTGGTCGAATCCTGGATTGGTATGTAGCTCTAGATGAGTACTCTAAGCTTCACTTAGTTTAATCCCCTGGAGCTGCAGAATTCCTTGGCATGTTATACGCTAAATTTGTAGGCAAGCCTCAAGAAGTAGTAGATATCATTTGGCGAGAATTCTTTAACATGCAATATTATTCATTGGTAAAGAAGGACCTTGATCTCCATTACCAAAGGATGTTAAAACACTACTACCAATTGGGTGGTTAGGCTAGTCCCGATCTTAAGGAAGCATTTATGACATCTCTTCCAGAGCTTCTTTCTAACGCAATGCACTAGATCATTAGGCAGAAGGAGAAATTTGTTAATGATCTCACTTTTAGGGAAATGTATCAGTTAATGATGCAAGGCTTAGAGAAACTTTGCAACGAAAGGAAGGTCATCACATAAATGATGGATAGAAAAAAAATCCATCGCTCAAGAAGTCCTGTAGAAGAGCAGACCTTCTTATCAAATGTCCTAAGGAAGATCATGGGTTATGTGATTGTTCAACTAAAAAGAATAAACATTTTTTTCAAGTTAAGCAGTCCAAGCAAAAAAGCAAAAAAGTTTGATCTCAAGGCAGGATTCTGGCAGCTAGGTATTAAGGTGGAAGATCGTCCTAAAATGGCCTTTTGTATTCCAAACCGACACTACCAGTGGACAGTCATGTCATTTCGATTAAAAGTGGCCCCTTCCTTGTTTCAAAAGGCAATGATATGTATCTACGAGACTTTGCTCCATAGTGCTCTCATTTACATAGATGATGTTCTCCTTTTCTCATTAAAAATGGAGTCACATCTAGAACTGTTACAACAGTTTATGGCACTTACCAAAAGATTTAGTCTCATGCTTTCTCAGTCTAAGATGTAGTTAGTTAAGACAAAAATAGAGTTCTTGGGCATGAATTTTAAAAATGGACAATACAGGCCAGACCCACACATTGGAGCAGAATTATTAAAGTTCCCAGATGAAAAACTTTCCCAAAAGCATATCCAACAATTCCTGGGAATTCTCAATTATCTAAGGGACTTTGTCCCACACTTTACAACTCATGCACGTCCTTTGCAACTTTTGTTAAAAAAAGATTCCCCACCATGGACTGCATGCCACACACAAGCTATCAAAACTCTTAAAGTAATGATGCAAAATTTGTCACCACTTTATATTCCTTCCATAGGAAAGCGGATTTTGCAAACTGATGCTAGTGACAACTATTGGGGAGCTATTCTGTTAAAGGAAATGGACAAGAAAAAGAGAATCTGCGCAGATGCTAGTAGAGCATTTAGTCCAGTAGAACAACATTATCACTCCACATTCAAAGAAATTCTTGCTGTCAAAAATAGGATAAAGAAATTTGAATTTCACTTGATTGGACATCACTTCACTGTCCTCATGGACTGCTCATCTTTTCCACGCATGCTTGAATTCAACGAAAAAATGTTTCCTCATCCATAATTGCTTCGTTGGAAAGACTGGTTAAGCCGGTACAGTTTTAATGTTCAACATATAAAAGGAGAAACAAATCTTATCTCTGATTTACTATCAAGGCCTCAAACCATTTCTCTCATAGCAATAAAGCACACTTATCCTTTGATCCTCATGGCTTCCTCCTTTTCCTCCTCAAACACTACTCCATCCTCTAGCTTTAGTTCTTTCAATGACCAATTTCTTAGGATAAGAGTTCCTCCTGAAGTCCAAATACCCACAAGCTATTCCAAAATCAGCAAGCTTACTATGGAACAACTGTTTGTTAATCAAACCACTCTCCTTAAAAAATGCAGACTAATTTTCATGGAAATATTAGGCTTCCATCCTTCATACCCCTTTCTGAAAGCCTATACCTTAATGGATTTCACTTTCTGCAACAGTGGAGGATGGACATGGCCTGAAGAATTTCTCATTTTCTTATGGTACTTTTGTCATCTCTACATAATTACTGTAGAAATCAGGCCTCATCACTTTTGGTCCTATCTAATTGACTTAAAGAAAGGGATTCGATACAATCCTCATCTGATCACCTTTCTTGAATGGTTTTCACCATTAAATTACTAGATTGACACTTTCAAGGCCAAGTTCGATGAATGTGAGACACAAACTGCACCCAACAAAAGGATAGTCTACACGTTTCACAGACCCTATTTTATGGGTTCTGCTCCCAGAATAATGGTGCTTGTTACTATCTACAAGGAACAAAAATTCTTATTATGGTCTAATGCCCTAGAACATCATGAAGAGTTCAAGGAGTTCCAACGATACATGTGTGGACAAAACAAGATTGCCCCAAAGGAAATATGGCCTTCTTTGGCAAAAGAAACACCTTGGGATACATTGCCCTCTCAGTATCATAAAAGTCTCAAAACGCCTAGTGAACAATGGGGAAGGATGCCAAACTACTCAAGTCTCAAGGATGATCTAACTAGAGAACAATATACTCCTGAGCAGTATTCTCAAGACCCCTATGACTACTATATAACTGTCTAACATGATAAGGATGAGATAGAGCGTATTGAACAACATCATAGGGAAGAAGATTATGAAAACATGAATCTATCTCCTTCACATGAACCCCTTATCAAGTGATGGGACCTTTTGTCTTTTGTAATTATGACTTGCTTTAGTAAGGCTCATTTAAGGGCCCAGTGTGTTTGTCTTTTATGCTTTGTACTGTAGCCATGTGATTACTTTAGCTAAAGTAGTCATTTTACTTTTGAGTGCTTTCTCTTTACAACTTATTCTAGACATAATCTTATCTCTTCTCCCCTCTATATAAGGAGAAGCTTTGTAAGTCTGAAGAACAAGATTCAGAAGAAATAAAATCTCTCTTTTTTCCAATCATGAGTTTCTAAATTCTCTCAACCCAAAGCTGGCAACAATATTACCTTTGTTCATTCCTTCTATTTCATAAGAGATGTTTTGATCCATCTCTTCCATGAGTAGTATGCTAAAAGGACTGTGGAGCTAGGCTAAGAGCAAAAGGTGAAGAGGACAATGGCTTGTTTGGCTATGTGTTATCGTTTGTTGCCATAGTCATAAACACCTCATGCTCATAGTAAAAGGCTTGTTAGCCTATTGCTGCTCATAGTCATAGTTGTGTACGCTCATATGAAAATTTAATTACAAAAATTGCAAATAAAACTCCTTCATTTACAGTTCTATTATTATCTTTAAAGCTCCTCTAGGCTATCCACATTTTTTGATTGTGTATCACGTTGGGACTGAACTTTGTAATGTGCTGCAGTGTTAAGACTGCACAAGGAGGAAAGAAATGTAAAAAGAAGCGAGATGGAAGGAAGGTACTAACTAGAGTAGATCCATCTTTTCCAATAGATAAGTTGTGAAGCTGAAGCTCTAGGGAACAAGGAAGCAGTATGAGATAGTATCAACAAAGGTGTCACTGTCAATGTTGTGGTGTTTGTATTGCCTCCGTCAATAGTCAAACTTGGGCAATGTAGAAGCAGATCCAATGCAATATCTTGTATGTAACATACACCCAAAAATATTTAAAAGAGAAAGAGCATTAAATGTGAATTAGCTGTTTGGAAATGCAACTGATCAATCTTACCAAGCATTCTGCTAACAATAGATGCGAAGACTATATTATATCTATGGAGCACAGTAGAGATAGCGAGCAGTATCTATGTGCCCTCCTATGCATGCTATCAATAATGGAAGACACCTATAAAGGTCTGCAATGTGAACCAAGTTGTCGTTCTTTTGAATTAAGCAAGCTACAATCTTGATACTTCCAGATGCAGCAACAAAATGGATAGCCATAGAACCATATGAATCTTGTATTTCCCAGTCTTTTTTTCCATTAACTCAAACAATTTCTTAACAATTCTGGCGTGCCCACTCATGATTGCGAAATGGATAGGCAATCTACCTTCTCGTAAAATTTTATCAGTTAATGCCTGTGAATCACTATCAATGAAGGTTTTGTGTCATCCCAGTCTCATTTATTTATCACCTTCAGAAATGGTCCAAATCTTTGGCGCTCACCATCAAAATACACTGCCAAAATTATATTAATGTTAATACATAGTATCAAAAAAACTTTATTCGTACCGTTTGTATAAAAAAAAAACTTTATTCGTACCGTTCTTATATAGTTGTACTGAAAATTATACTTGTTGATATTTATGTTAAATAATGATAGGTATTTTAGACATTTATCATTAAACTAACAATTAAAAATAGAAAAGTAGCTTATATTTTTGAATGGACTAAAAAAAAGCTATCGAAATTGGATGGAGAAAGTATAATAATTTGTTCAATTAAATATTATTAACAGATTAATGATGGACGGATAATAATACTCTAGCAAGTAGTTAAGTTATAATATTCTGAAAGTAATCAAATTATTTGGTTTCAACATAATGAATATGGAGAAGTAATAGCTCAATAATATGCAGAAATTGATTATATAGATTCAAATTTTAATATTTCTAAGTATATACAGAATTAAAGTAAAATATCAAAATAATGTCTTACTAATCAAGTTTCGGGAAAATGGAAAATCTGTTCCCATTACAGCTGGTTTTTATAGTTTAGATAGGTCGCCTAGATCGAGTAATGGTATGAATAGTGGTGCCTTCGGTTGGTTCAGTTCGGCCAAAGTATCCCATGCCATTTTATCTGAGCCCATTTCTTGGACTATAGCAACTGTGTCTTCTCCACATGAAACCTGAATCGCGTTTAATGCTGCCATATTCTTTCAATTCCGAATCTCATAATCAAAATTTCCACCAAATATTTCCTCACAGTTGGGTTCTATAACATCCCATGGATCTTTACCTTTCAGGTATGTTCTCATCAGACTGCTACACTCTTCATACCCTGTCCTTCTAGTGTCGTCAGGAGCAATTGGATTCATAGTTAATCTATCAATATAAAAGAAAACAAATGTCACTTCCAATAGTTTCCAGTGGGAAACAATGTTAATTATCACTAATATTTCATGTTAAATGAGCTCTCGTGAAGAATGAGAGGGGAATAAAACAAAGAATATCTTCAACTTACAGTGCGCTGTCGGAGATTTCGGATACTAGAGGTATTGATTCTGAAGCCATTATGTTGATAAATCTGTAAACAAGTTACAGTACTTTATAAGTTCAATGGAGCAAAGCAACAATGGCTACTTCAAGCAAAGAAGGGATGCAATCATGTTTAATATCGATGAGTTGAATGTTGATAGGAGGGGATCGTTAAAAGTTGTATGCCATTACATTTTCTTTTTCTTTTTTGGGTTAGTGTAGTGGAAAGCTCAAAACGCACCAAGAAAAGCACTCTTTGATTAAAGGAAAGTGCAAAATTTATAATCAATAACATCAAATAATATGCAAAGAAAAATACTGGAAAATTGGTAACAACAAAATGCAATAGTCATATGAACTGTTAAATGATTAATCTATTTAACAAGGACAAAAGAAGTTAAAATGCTAAAAGATAATGCAGTAAAAAAAAAATTGTAGATGACAACCTTAGAAAATATAACTTAAACTTCAAAGGTCAAATTGGTAAACTACTTATGAAAAATCATGGAAATCATCTTCAGATTCCTCAACCAATTCTCCTATTTCATCGTCATGACTAGGCTCATATCCTTCAGTTTTTATCTTTGTTTGATCACCCGGTTTTTCCATACTCGACAGATATAAGCGTAATTTGGATTGAAATCGGATGGACCCACATCAGTGGTAGAGTTTGGATTTCAAGTTTGAAGGCTAAGCTTTTATTATTATTATTATTATTAATCATGCTCATTTGCAGAGTGGTTAGAATTATGTATAATGCATGCAAAACTTTATGGCGAATGTAATTCAAAAAAATTTCAAGTATGTTATTAAAAGACAGATTGTGAAACCAAAAAAAAAAAAATACTATTCATAAAAAAAAAAAACAAAGAATCATGAAAATAATCTCTTTTAAGATATTGCTCAATATCCTTTTGAAAGATTTAAAAAAATCAATTATACGCTCAATGATTGAAGAAGAACTTATCTTTTTTGGTGGACCCAAAGATTTATTATGGATGATAAAAAAATAAAAAAAACATTATTATTTTAACAATTTGAAAAATATTTTGTGATTTTAAAGTTTTTAAAAATTAAGATAGTGATTAGTTTATATCGTAGTAGGCCTAATAGGCCCAACATAGTAGCCGATAGATGGAGAGAATCAAATTTGAAACCTCTACTTCTCATAAAATTTACTTCATCATCAGACCATACTTTTACATACATACAAGTCGTGATTTGATAATTAACGAAACGTTCGTCAGTGCAACAAAGGAGCCAAGATCATTCAACATGTCCCTATAAACATATCTAGTCCCTTCTTGTCCAAGGCTCGTTTGATCAGCAAAGTTACTAATAGCCATTACCAATTCTTGGTAAGAAAAATCTTTCAGAGAGATGCATTGCAAGCAGCTATGTTGTTTCCATGACCATATCTTAATGCATCCTTAATTTTTCTCTCTTAACCATAAAATATATGCTCTTTACTCCAAGAATTTAAAGAGAGAGAGAGAGAGAGAGGACTAACGTATGTGCAGCCTTGTAAAAGACTTCAAAGGTTGTGATCTCTTCTTACATCCAACAAATTTCACTATTCAATGTATTTTCATCACAAAAAGTTGTCCTCTTTAAAACCAAAAAAAAAAAGAAGAAGGTTGTCCTCTTATGGTGAATGCATCCAAGCATGCATTATTAAAGGATAAACTTGTCAAATCATAGTTTTATGATTACAAGAGAAAGAATTGGTAAGTGGAGTAGTATTACTGCATTAGAACACGACACTCCTACAAAAAGAAATAAAATAAAAGAAGAATGGGGCAATAGAAATATAATAATATAAAAAGGTAGAGTCTATGATGAGGGTCTCTTAATTACATTTTGGAGTAAAAGTTGTGAACATTCTTAATAAACTAAGGTTACGTCTTCTGATGTTATTCTTGGGTGAATGACTTTGATTGGGTTATTGTCTTTATTTTATTTGAAGGATAAGAAGATGAAAAAGTCTGGATTGAATCATAATGGGCTGGAATATTTGGATAGGAAGTCAATATGGTTATCTGCACAATAATGAATATGGATATCTTTTTCAATTGAGGCAAAATGTAGTGGTATTTGGGTTGAAAATGTTCGAGCCATAAACATGGAAGATACTATGGTGTAAGGATGAAAATAATTTTTGAATTTGAAACCTAGGAAGGACTCTGAGTTTGAAGATCTTCCAATAAAGATCAAATTCAATAACTAGATCTTTATAAGGTAAAGTGGATCTAAGAAATTTGGTGTGAACTCGACATCTTGGAAAGAATTGGAGTGTAATATGTGAGGTAGTTATAAGACTGGTACAAAAAATCTCACCATTGGCAGCTTTAAAATACTGCTTATGAGGCTTCCAATATTTTGGTGGAAGTACTTTGAGGTTAAGGATTAATAAGTGAGCACTAGTGTCTATTAACACAACTATCTTGATTGGTGTGGCATATTTTTCTAAAAAAACATGGACATAAGCCAATGAAATAGGATGATTAGCATCATTCTTGAGTTGGTTTGACAAATTTATAGGGCATAAGGGAGACTGAGTCATGCAATTGATGGAATGGAAAGGACCATTGTATTCTTGATCAATTTCATCTTCTAAAGATGAAGAATTTTGTATGGCAAAGACTATATATGGGGAAACATCATCATTAATAGAAAAGAAAAACTCAATATTTGCCTCTTTAATATAAATTACAATGAAAATTTGAATTTATTATATCATTTTTGCACATGTTTTAGTTTATTTGGACAATTTTTACATGATGACCTTTCTTGCCCTAAAGATAGTATTTGTCAAATTTCTTTTTTCCCTGTATTTCTTCTTTCTGAACAAACACCATTTCTTTGACGAAGATCTTTTGGAGCCATGACCCTTAGTCTTAAAATAGTGTTTCTTCTTCTTTGAAGGACAATAACAATTCTTTGAGTCACTATCACATTTGACAAGTAAATCAGGTCTTTTTTACATGACATTTTGAGAGACAGATCTTTTTGTCTGCTCATCATCTAAAAGTATCAACTTCTTGTGTTCACAAAGTCTCTCAAATGCTTGCAACATGATTTGATAAATTTCTCTAAGAGAAAGATTATTGACCTACTTTTCCTTTTATAAAATCAAATTCATCATAGATGTAGACAAAGTCCTAGGGACTGAGGCTATAAAGACTTATTTCAAATTAGGGTTAGAAAAATTGCTAAGATGATAAAATTCTTTAAACATCCGTTAGAAGTGAATATCTAAATCTTTTATTTGTAAGGAGCAACATCTTATTTTGAAATAATCTTTATGGGTTATTTTAGTATCATTTTAAACTCTTCCTATAAATTCATAATGGATGTTGACCAAGAGTTTAGTGACACTATTTTCCCCTTACTAATTAAAGCTTGGAATACTCACTGAGACTCATGTACCAATCTCGTAAATTCCCTGTGACTTTAATAACAAACTCTTTATGAACTTTTTTGAAAGTTATTTGAAGCCGTTTCATTTCATTCTCAATCCAAGCTTAAAAATCTTGGATTTTATCTCTATAATTGGCCAAAAAATATCATCAAAAGTAAATCATTGTCCTAAAAAATAAGAAATATATTGTTTGCGGAATGTTGTGGAATCTATATCCATTAATGGATCAACAGTATAAGGATGATCAATTAAAGATTATTGCAATGTTGGAGATGGATTTACCATAAACTGGGAAGGCAAGTATTCATCATCTTCATTAATAGTATTTGTTTCAGAAGGTTTTTATTCTAATGAAAAGTTTGAAAGTCCTATTTGCTTTGTGAAGGAATAAACCATTGAAAATGATAGTACTACAGGTGTAGCTTGCTTTAGGAAGGTAGTGATTGGATTCATCATCATTTTTTTGAGAGCTTCTTCTATATTAGAAGTTTTTTCAATGGATTTTGTAGAAGAGAACATTTACATTAAGGTATAGGTTTTTAGCTTGGCAAAAGTTTCAAGAATAACATGAAATTTTCCTAGCCTTAATATTTTATTAAAAAGATCAATAGACAATCCCATTTGTTCAAGTTCAACAATGGTAGGAGTGTCTAAAGGTATTGGTATCATTTGGTATGGTGAAAAGTGGGAATTGTTGGAGAAGATGATTCAAAAGGATCAAAAAGTGGAGGAACTGTGGTTTTTCTTTTCATGTCCTTCTCAATATGAGAGAGTTGGTCATTAAGCTTTCAGATTTCTATAGCCTTTTTATTAAAATCAGTAGAATACATCTTTGTTCAATTATCCTCATCAAGTCATGATGTCTCTCATAAATTTGAGATTACAATCGGAGCATGGAAGAGTGAACATTTTTTTATGACTAGAGAGTTATGAATTTATCTGATGAACTTGAATAGAGACCTATTCCACTTTTATCTCTTTTTTTTTTTGTTTGACAAGATGATTTTGTGCTTATGCATTCTCTGACTACCAATTCAGAACTACCTCAACCAGAATGATCATGAGAGGTTTTCCTTTAGGGTTAACTATAAAAGGATTTTTTTTAATTGATAGCATACTCCTCACTTGATTTGTTGGATTTTTATGATCAACTAGAGGTGGGAATTCTTCATCATAGGTAGAAGAAAAGGTTTGATACTTATAAATTTAAGGTATTGGTGAAGATGTTTTAGGTGTTAAAATAGGGGAGAAAGAAGATTCTTTCTTGACCCATTTTAAGGCTTGTTTGTAAACATAGTAAGGGTGTTTTAGGTCTTTATGGATTTTTTAATGGAGTGGGTGGAGGAGTTAGTTTAGTTTAAGGATTAGGTACAAAACTAGGTCCATACTGGACAAGGAAGTCATACTTTCATTAAGGTTGTCCAAGAAGACTAATTGAGGGATCACCATTTTTAATTCTCTTTCTGAGGTTCTTCTCAAACCACAAACTAGAGTTTTTCTTCTTCTTGGATTTGTTTAGAATAACCTCCTCATCTTGATTGCTATAAAAACAATTATCACAATTACATATGTCAAAGAGTAATGTCCATGTCTTTAGAAAACATACACTGGCTTTCCATCTACTATAAAATGGACAATAAGAACATTTTCATCTAGGTGGTATGGACTCATCATGAACTATGTAGAGAAAACTAAGGAAGTAGATGAAGAGCCAGAATAAGATTTGTGAAATATTGTCTCTATAGTACCATCAAGTTTTCTTTGGTATATCGGTTCTGTTGATTGCACTAGTTAGGTGCTTGCATGAGTCCTTTTATAATTGGCTACTCATTTTTTTGACAAGAGCTAGAAAAGTTCTTGTTTTATAATCTGTATAAGGATATTGATGCATATTGGAGCATTTTAAGAGTTGACTATAATATGCAGGGCATCATTTGGGTATGGCATCGAAAGATCTAAAGCATGATTCTAGATTTTATAGATCATTTGATAGTGAAGAGTAACTATAGTGGTTGAAGCTACTTCAAAAGCCCTAAGGATTTGAATTTGAGCTTTTAAGGTAGATAATACATAGGATCATCAAAAGCTAGGTTAAAATTAGGTTAAAAAGTAAACATAACGGAACTTGCATTTAGAGATGTTTCTACAATGTCAAAAACTACATGCTGGTACTGTAGATACTAGGTGTCCAAAAAAGAAATTCTTGCAAATATGTCTTCCATGGTAAACAAATCTAGTTAGATCGCACCAAAATGGATATGAGTATAGCTTGAGTAGTCATTGTTGGAGAAATTCTGAAGGAATTTCCCATGAAATAAATTGTTCTTCACTAATAGCTTGTATTGTATCAAAGTTGGAAGACTGGACATATTCTTTGATTCATTTGAAAGGTTGTCTGATGAGAGTTCTAATAGATCGAGTTTGAGATCTTTTTTATTTGGAAAAGGCATCTTAAGGGTTTAGAAAAAGGGTAATGGTGTCTTGAATCTTTTATGAGTTTGGGATATATCTTAGCTCATATAGAATGTCTATTTTATTTGATGAAGTTCATTTAAAAATGTGTGAAGGAGGAAGGATAATAATTAATGGAGTTATAGGTGTACATTAGGAGGATGAAGCTTCAGAAGTTTTAGTTTCCATAGAGATGATGAGTACCCTTCAACTTACTTCATCCATTGACTTAGAATCCTTCATGTTAATTGGCTATAATACAATTACACATATAATATGAGCACATTTATGACTAGCGCTTCCTATGGATGTTACAAAAAATCCTTTTCTAAGCACATGTCCTCTTAGTATTCATGTTATGGAATAATAAAAAAATCTAATATCTTAAGATAGAAGGAAACTATAAGGATAGAAGATGAAGCTTAAGGCAAGGGATACTTAAGAAATGCATATTTTTATTTAGAAAAAGATAATATCTTTGGTCAGGGTTCTCTCAATTATATTTTACACTAAAAGTTGATAACATTCTTGGTAAGCTAAGGCTAAGTCTTCATTATACATATAACATGAACACATATATGACTACTACTTCCTATGGACATTACAAAAGTCCCTTTTTAAGAATTTATCCTCTTAATATTCATGTTATGGAATGATAGTAGATTATGAGATCTTAAGATAGAAGGAAACCATTGGGATAAATAAACTTAAGGCAAGAGATACTTTAGAAATGGATATGTTTATGTAAAAAAAAAAAAACAGTGTCTATCATCAAAGTTCTCTACCTCTTCAAACACATATTGAGCTTTTCATATCGAGAGCAGATTATAAATAAACTTTAAAGAGATAAGATCAAATCTTATCTAAAAAAAGGTAATATGTAAGCATCAGATGTTAGACCTTTAGATGCATAGGTCGATGATGAAATCACTGAATCTATTCCTTAGGATGCATAAGGAATTGTTAAAGGAAGAAAAATAAAGCCTTAGGAGACCTTGGAAAAACCCAAAGCCAAGCCTAAGACAAAGCCAAAACCCAAATTTAAACCTCAGACCAATCCTGCTTAAAAGGATCTACATCCCACTAAATAGGAATGTACATCCCATTGAACTAGGATGTACAACCCATCCTAAAATAGAGATGTATAACCCACAAATAGGGATGTACAACCCTACCTTAAACCCAAATCATCAAAACCTTTTGGAATTGGTCCCCTCCCCCCTTAAATCCAAGGGCTACACTGCCCTAATAGACAACCCATTCTTGGTTATACAGCTCATGTGCAAACCTTAATTCTAGTACATTCATCTCCTTCTCTGTGATTAGATGTGTCCATGGTGCAACCAGAACTATTTTATGGCATTGTACACCCATCCAACACCTATAAATATTCCTTCCCCCCATTTTGAAGGTTAGGGAAGGCTTGGGCAAAACCTAAGGTTACTCTGAAAAAATCACGTCTCAAAGAACCTTAAACATAGAAAAACCTAAAACCCCAACTCACTCAACTCATCCTAAGGTAGAACTAATTCTTTCCCTTCACTTTTTGCACATTCCCTATTTTAGAGGATATAGAACACTTTGTAAGCCTCTAAGGGTATAAAAACACACAAAGGGCATCCAAGAATCTCACCTTTTCCTCTTCCTCTCCCTCCCTTTCTTCTTTCTCCCTCTATTTTTAAAACCTAGGAAATAGGGCTGTACAACCCTTATAGTGGGTTGTACAGCCTAGTTTGCCTAATAGTCAGTTTTTAGAAATGGTCTTTCTTTCACATCCGGATTTCATCTTTTTCGAACCCCTTTTTCTGAGCCTTTCAAATGTTCTTATGGAAAAATAAGGGGAGGATAAAAACTTAGGATCCCTATTCATATTAAAAATGGAATTTTAAGGTGATTTAAACTGGTTAACCACATTTCTTTACACAATACTCTATGTTCCTTTGCATGTGATTTAGTGTAGTGTTAAGTTTTTATTTTGGATCTCTTTTGATAGAGACCAAGTGAGGGGTTAATCATTCCTAGGGTCTTGAGAGTTTTCTTTTATGTCATTTTGCTTATGTTGGAAACATGTGAATAGTATCTTAGCCCTTATCTTTTTTCTTCTATATGCATTCTAACCTTCTCCATGCTTAAGCTATTTATGAGAAATAAGAGAGAGGGTTCATTGATTGTAGGATCTTTCTTTATGTGATGATTATTGCCTTAGGCCATGTGATTTCCTCTATAGTGCTTTGCATCTCATGTTTAAGGTTTCAAGCATTTTATCATTTATGCATCCCGATCATGTTATATTCTAATTTGTGATGATAAAATGTGTTACCATGGACTTAGAATGTATGCTAGGATACCTTGACTTTGGAAGATATGGTAACATGATTACTATGGACTTTACTTTCCTTTCTTTGTTTACTTCAAGCTTTCTTTGTTTGTTTCTCATATTGATTCATTGCTAACTTGTTTTCTTCCTTTAGGTGTAAGTGGTATTACTTGAATTGGACCATGAGTTGGTCTTAGTCATTATCATATATGGATTATGCATGATTATGTGTGGATGGATGATGATATATGCATGCCTACCCCAAACCATGATGAATAACCCCCCTTCTTATCTTAAATAATATATGTGGATGATGGATATATGTATGAAACCCCTTCACAATGATGTATGATCTCCTCCTCCCTTGAAGTTGATGACTTGATTTGTTTATTTGAATCGTTCTTAAATGTATGTTTAGGGGCACTAATTAGACTAATTAATAACTCGGCTAAAATATTAAAATTGAACCAAAGATGCATGAAGGTCAAATCTTAATATATGGGTAGTTTGGGAAAGCCTAACCTCATTCCCAAGTCGTACCCATTCTCCACTCGATCTTTGATGGGGTAAACACAAAATGGGTTTTCTAATTGACTTAAATTAGGTTTAGATTTTGAATTTCATGGATTCTTATCTCGACCAAAGTCAGGTGGCGACTCTACATCTCTTAGTGATAGTACCAATGTATTATCCCATATTAATTCTTCTGATGACCTTCACTATAAACTTAAGGCTTTGGATAATGTAAGGCCTAAAGGATCCTATAACAATTCTTTCACATACCATTAATAGGGGGTTGTACCAAAGTATAACCCCTATGCTCTTGATCCCCTAGTTGGTCGATAAAGGATGAAGTCACAAGCAAGATTCCATTCGTTCAAGCGCAACCATGAAAATTGACCAGGGTGTTCATAGTCGCGACTCCACTAGGGACCTAAAATTGACTTTGCATTTAATCTATAGTTAATTTTTAATATTTTACATCATTATTGAGTAAGTCTGTTGCATTTATCTAGCCTCCACACTTCACCACACGTACTAGGTGCCTTTAGACAAACTAATGGTTCTTTAAATTTGAGACCTAAGTTCCACTCGAGCTTAGGAGATTATGAGGAAGATTCATCACTCATGAACCTAGTGCCTTCAGGTATAACGAATGGGGGATCACGACAACCACCCCTAAGGTTATGGGAGTAATCAACTACAATAACCCTATCAACCATTAAGTGCATGTTAGAGCTAATAGTACCTTGAAATAGATCACCCACTTGTTTGCATCTCTTCAAGGAAGAGTGAAAGTTCTCAAAAAATATGGTTAGGAATCCCTAATGTAAGCATAAATATAACCCTATCCCTTTTGATGTCCTCCACATGTAAATACTTATGTATTCTTCCTTCCCCTCTATGTAAATACTTTCTGTGTACATCCCCTTCTCCTTAAAGGAATTATGTTTTTCACTTATACATATTTCTTTAAGTGAAGTAAAGAGTTCTTTCTTTATGTGTATGTTCTTTCAAGGCTTGAAACTCTTCTTAGTCTGAGGTGGCCTTTCACATTTTAAAAAAAGGATGGTAAGGAGAAGAGAAAAAAAAAGGAAAACAAATTACAGAATTAAAGAATGATAAAAAATCAGGCCATCCCATAGTCCTATATGGGACTTAGTCTGTATGGCCATAGAATGACAATAAAAACGTGATTGATGAACAGATAAGGCAGTATCTATTGGATCAAAACTTTTGGGCCACGGGGATCATGCAAAGAAGTGGTCTAACTTGATAAAGTAGGATGCACCCTTTGTGGACTCAGAATGAGAGTACTCCAGACCATGCAAGTTCACTGAGATTGTCTATATAGGGATAAAATTAGAAAACATCAAGAGCATGATTGTGAACTCCATTAAGAAAGTAAATGGAGAGAAAATGAAGAACTCTATGGTAAAAATTGAGCCTACTGAGGCAGATGGTGCAACATTTTAGGCAAAATTTCTGAAGATAGAGCTAAGGGATGATTAGATAAAATATAGTTTTGAGAATTGTCAAGGTTATTGTTGGTATAAAGAATGAGGAAGAGGTAGACCTATGCAGAATGTTAATCTCAGAGGTCTAACTAATAAAGCAAAGGGTGAAGAGGAGGAAAGGCCCAGGCAGATGAGACTTCAGCCAACTAACTAGATGAAGAGGACTTTCTTGCTACTATTGATGTTCTTGTTTCTAGTATCTTTGAGGACGATGTTGTATTTCTTTCTAAGTTTAAGGTAATAAATGATGAGTTTGCTTACTTGTATGATGTATTTCCTGATGGTATCATGTATAACATGCATCATTTTATGAGCATATTTAACATTAGTTTTATGCATACCATTACATTTAATCTTAGCATACAAGAAAATGTTGTCAATGGGGAGAATGTTTGGAGAAAATGTGACCTTAAGGCATTGGTCTATATACTTTGAATGTTGTGTTTTAAATGATAACAAAATAGTGACAAAACCTTAAAAAGTTCTAATAATTATATTTTAGTGTTTTTAAATGCTATGAATAAAGCTGACGAATGGTAAAGGGGAAAATGAATTGAACAAGCATTGAACAAATCCCAATAAGCATTGAAATATCATAATAGGCATTAGACAAATGCTCATATATGAGCTATGCACCCTGGACCTCACCACGGGCATTGAGGTTTTGCAACGGGCATTGATATGAACCTAGCAATAGACATTAAAAAAATGTTTTAGTTTGTGTTGCATGTTCTAGACCTTCCAACAGGGTACACTCAAATAATCAACAGATGTTGAGATGCGTCCAATAGGTATTGCGACTTCTCCAATAGTCGTTGAAGTGTTTTTGTATATTTTGAAAAATAGAGCACCAAGCTCATCCTTTATGGGAAATCAACAATAGGCATTGATCATACTCCAATGAGCATTGAGAAACATACAATAGGAGTTGAGCCAATGTTGTAGATGCCTAAATAATTTTAGACCATCCAACAGGCATTATGAAATTTATAATAGGCATTAAACAAATCTCCAATAGGCATTGAGAAACTAACTACAAGCGTTAGAAGTATTTGTTACAAAAGTAATGGGCATTGCTAAGAATCAAAGGGCATTGTCACCTCTAATAGCTAATTTTGCAGAAAGGTTGTTGGACTGAACATCAACTATTCTAATAACTAATTTGAAGTTTGACTATATAAGGAACATTTTTGAAGACCAAAATAATTGATGAAAAACTTTGGGGAACACTTCTAAACAACTAGAGAACATTTAGTAAGTTCTTTGTGCAATCCTTTTGGTGTTACTTTGATTTGGGCAATGTAAGGGTTACTTTGTAACTCTCTGACAATAGGTTTTCTTATTCATTAAAAGTGTATTTACTGCCTAATTGAGAGGCATTTAACACTACTTGGATCTATCTTTGTAAGTGGTTAAAAGGTTGGTATTGTACCTTAGAAAAATACCAAGGGTTAGGTTGGCTCTCTTATTCCTTATTAAAAGAGAATAATTATAAAGGTTGTCCTTAAGTCTAGAAAAGAGAACGTTCTTTCTTAGCCTAGAAAAGGAAAGTTTCTTGAGCCTTGAAAGAAAATAGAAAAGGTCAAAATGAAAGCTTGGGGACTACTATAAAACTTTGTGTTGATTTGTGTTTGTTACTTATGAATTATTTATTTGTGTTTTTATGTACAACCCAATTCGTCCCCCCTTTTTGGGTTACCTCATCTCCATCCAAACCAACAAAAAATTATAAGATCTTTCTCATCGTCAGTGATATCACACAAGAGGAGCGAATTGCTTAGAAAATACTAAAGGCTCTTTGCTTGGACATATGAAGACATGCCAAGGGTTGATAAGTGAATTATATAATATAAATTCTTACCTACCTGCACATGAAATAAGTAAAGCAGAAATTTCAAAGGATGAGACCTGAGTGGGCCCAATTTGTTAAAAAAGAGGTAGCAAAATAATTGAATGCCAAGTTGTTAAAAGTAGTGGATTATCCTAAATGGTTAGCCAACATAGTATTGATATCGAAGAAGAACAAAAGAGTGAGGATATATGTTGATTGTAGGGACTTGAATAAGGCATGCCTAAGGACGATTTTCCTTTACCACACAAAAACATGTTAATTGATAATATCGTAACTTGCTTTATGAATTTCATCATGGACGGGTTTTTAGGTAAAACTGAATTGTTATAGTAATATCTAATAAGTGAAAATGGCTTTTATCATGGAATAGGTAACATATTGCCACAAGGTGATGTTGTTTAGGTTGAAGAACGTGGGAGCGACATATCAGTGAATGGCGACTTCACTGTTGCATGATTTGATCCATAACGAAGTAGAGTGTATGTGGATGACATAATGGTGAAGTTAGAGACTAGGGAAAGGCACCTTAAAGCTTTAGAGAAATTCCTAAAGAGGGTTGATGAGTATAACTTGAGGTTAAATCTATAGAAGTGTGTGTTTGGAGCCTCATCTGAAAAGCTATTAGGACATATGGTTAGCGAGAAGGGAATTGAAATAAATCCAGATAAGTTGAAGGCAATTCAGGATATGACTACACCTATGATAGAAAAGGAGATCTAAGGTTTTTTAGGTCACTTGTAATACATTAGCAGATTTATAGCAAGACTAACACCAATTTGTCAGCCGATCTTCAAACTATTAAGGAAAGATCAACCACTGAATTATAATGAATAGTGTCAAAAGGCCTTTGAGAGAATAGAAAAGTATTTGGCTAACCTGTCAGTCTTAAAGCCCTTAAAGTCTAGAAAATTATTGGCTTTGTCTCTAACAGTAGAGGATAGTTCTATTGGTATGATGTTAGCTTAGGAAGATAGAGCAAGAAATAAACATGTATAAGTTATTGTGTGAGCCTTCAAAACACAAGTATAAAAGTTTGGTGTAAGCTTGAAAACACCTTTGAAAGATAGTGGAATATCCAATTTCGAAGAATTGGGGAGTGGACGTAGGGTTGATTATACCCAAACCACTATAAATCTTGTGTTTCCTCTCATCTCATTTCTCATCTCTCTTTCCAATTTTAATTCTTATACACCAATTTAACCCTTCCCCCCTCCTCTTCTTGGTGCCTAGGGCCAACAACATGGACTATATGTCTTGCCTCTAGAGAATTTTAACTTGGGAAGACCTTCCACTAACTTTCCTTTAGATAAGCTTCGTAAGAGCTCCATGATAGCATGTCCAAGTCTTATATGCTAAAACCAAGCTTCATTGCTAAGAGGCATAAGACATTTGAAGGATTGGTTAGCCAAATTGTCTAAGTCAATTTGGTAGATATTGTCCTTCGTTTCACCCTTGAAGTCTACCTTTTTATCTACCATAGTGGTAACTCAACATTCTCTAGGGTCAAAAGTGACTTTATTACACATATCATATAATTCAATTACACTAAGCAAATTATGTTGTAAGCCATCCATAACTAAAACATCATTAATAAGAGAGCAACCATGCTTACCAATCGTGCTAATACTAATTATCGTACCCTTGACATTGTTTCCAAATGTGACATTGCCACCCTCTTTTACCTTTAGGGCCATGAATAACTTTTTATTGCCCGTCATATGCTTTGAGTATTCGCTATCCACAGGCCAATCATTTGTTTCATTGGTGGCTGCCAAACAATCCTACAAAACACAAGTAAATCATTTTTGCTTTGGCTCCCAAACATACTTGGGTTTTAGGAGGTTAGGTTTAAAAGGATGTCAAACTTAAGGTGTGCCTTCCTAATATAACAATAAATGTTTATGTGACCAAATCTTATACAATAGTGGCATTGGAGTTTAAACTTATGAGTCTTTCTCCTTTACATTGCCTTGGTATGAGTGGAGGGTTTTCTCATAACAATATGATGTGAATATGAACAAGAGCATGAATGAATAGGTGTAAAAGTAGATTTTATATGTGTTTGAGTGAGCATGTTTTTTATTGTAAATGTATGCATGATTGGCCTTCCTTGAAATAGGCCTTAAGCCTTGTTCCATCTTATCTTTGCCCTTAGGCAATGGTGGTTTAGTGCTTTGAGCACTTTTCTTTCCAACCACCTCAATACTTAATGTTTGAGGTGTTGAGGCTCTAATAAATGTTGTGAGTGAAGGTGTAGAAGAAGAGGCTCCATTGAAGCCTATACCATGCCTAACTAAAAGAGGTCTTTGTGATACAATAAGTGTATCCAAAACTTCTTTTCCCTTGTGGAACTTAGAAATAGAGTTTCTAAGCTCAATGACTTCACCCTTCAAAGTATCGTTTTCTTTTCTTAATGAGATTAGGGATGAAGATGATTTGGATAGACTATTCATAAACTTTTTGAGTTCTTCATTTGAAACCCTCAATTCACTTACAAAAATGTTTAAGGATTTAAACTCATCCTCTAATTTAGTACACTTCTTTTTGTAAGATTTCATGTGTGACTTATATTTATCACATTTCAAGGTGAAAACTTCTAAAAGCTCATCATCTATATCGTCTAACTCATCAAATTAAAAATAAAAGTGAGGTAAACAGCTTACCTTATTAGATGAATCTTCTTGAGCCATAAAGCACAAGTTTGCAACCTCTTCCTCTTCATCTTCCTCACTTGAGCTATCATCCCAAGTGTTTTTAAAGCTATTCCTCTTCTCTTTGTCCCCTTTCTTCTTTTTCTTCAATTTGGCGCTATCATATTTGATGCGGTCTTGCTTGCCACATTCATAACAAGTGACATCATTCAATCTTTCCTTGGGGGTTGGAGTTGATTTCTTAAAGCTTATTCTTTCCTTTCTTCTTCTAATTAGCTCCTTAGGTCTTCTTCAAAGCATTGCAAGCTCCTCCTCTTGTTTGTCACTTTCCTCTTCACTTGAGGCCACTTCAACTTCCTTCTCCTTTGATGAAGCTTGAGTGCCAAGGTCCTCCTTTTTAATTTTTTTGATTTCTCCCCTTAACCTCTCATCTTCTTTATTTCTTCATCATTCTTCAAGACCAACTCATGAGTTAAGAGCCTACCTATTAGAACATCAGTTGGTACTTTCCCTATCTCCGGATTGATCTCTTAGATACTATACACCTTAGCACTAAACTTTTCAATAGGCAAAGTTTTAAGAATTTTCTAATTTACCTTATGATTGGTAAGAACTCTCCCAAACTTTTTCATGTTTGTAACAATTGCATGGAGCTTATTTGTCATATTTGTAATGCTTTCCTCCTCTTTCATCATAAATAGCTCCTATTTTGTCACATACATTTCAAGCTGGCTGGATTTCACCATGGTTGTACCCTCATGGTAGTTCTTTAAGGCCTTTCAAATCCTATGAGCAGTAAGCCAATGTTGGACCCTTCAAATTTCTTCTTTTGAGAGAGAACTTAGAAGGATTGCCAAAGCTCTTTTATTTCTGCCATTGGATCTCCTATGAGCTTCAACCCACTCCTGTCTAGGAATCAACTCCTCACTTCCATCCACCACCTTAGTAGGTGGCTTACACTCCTTTGCTACAATGTCCCAGAGGTCTACCACATCACTACTCAAGTAGATTTCCATCTTATGCTTCCAATGAGTATAGTCTACTCCATCAAAATATGGCTTGAGGTGAGTGTGGATTCCTTCTTGTGCCATGATCTTTTCTCACACAATTAAGCTTTGGAGTGAGACTTGGCTCTGATACTACTTATTGGCCTAGTGCACCAAGAAGGGGGGTTAAATTGGTGGGAGATTAAAAATTTCAGAGAAGGATAAGGTGTTGAGAGAGTTAAAAAGGAGAAGAGAAAATAAACACAAGACGTTTATAGTGGTTTGGGTGTTAACAAACCCTATGTCCACTCCCCAATTCTTTACAATTGGGTATTCCACTCAACTAAACTGGTGTTTTCAAGGTCACACCTAACTTATATAATTTTGTGTTTTATGGCTCACACACAACCCTTAAAATTAGTGTTTTTAGGCTCATACACAACCTCTCACAAGTGTTTTGGATAGACTCACACTTTAACCTCTTGTAAGTGTTTTGGATAGGCTCACACTTTACCTCTTACAAGGGTGTTTAATGCTAACACCAAATAATCAATAACACATAAAGAAGAACAAGAAGAACGAGTAGCAAATTCGCAAAAGTTTGATTACAATTAATGAAATTCTCTTGCATTTACATATGTTTGGTGGAGTATTTATAGCCAACATTCACCAAAGAAACATTACTCAAAAACTATTCCTAAATCTCTAAGTTGTGCTCAACATTGCATTAAATGCTTATCAGATGGAAGTCGCAGTCGTGACTGGCATTTCACAGTCACAATTTTCTAATTTATATTGGGGAGCCAAAAATTGTTGTAGAGAACCCTGTTCTGTGTCTAACGGCTAGTCCACATGTCCTTCATCCATTGGTTGTCTAAGAAATATAATCGTTGTGTTTAACCAACCACTCAAAAGTCGCAGTCACAATTGATGTTCCTCCTAGGCACAATTGAGACCGAAAATTCCTCTGTTTGGTGAGGAGACAACACTTTTTTAAGTAGCGGTCGGGACATATGATTTGTTCTAGTGATTTTTGATATTCCAACAGTTGCCTTGGACACTTGGCGTATTGTGGTTGAAGACTTGGTTCCTTCCTTTGTTACTATGAAATTCGCGGTAGCAACATAGGATGCGAATGCCACAACGAATTTCTCTGTGAATCAAACAAGCTTCCTTTCTGCTAAGTTATAGCTGCAAATTCATCCGCAAATTCTTATGGCCTAATTCCATCCATCCTTATAGCAAGGTCACGGTTGCGAATTAGGGGATACTAACTGCGAATTTGGATGTCCTTCTCAAAGTTGGAGATTTTGACTTCCATCCAACTTCTAATGAAAAATTAACTTATAAACTACAAAACAACACTTAATCAAAGCATTAGAACTAAATCAATCTCCATTGTTAAGATCGAAAGAGGTTTGTAACTTAGGTTTGACCAACCTAGTCCAATAATTTTTAACTTAGATTATATTTATTTTAATATATTAAATATTGAAAATAAATTAACATTAGCTTAAAGATATAAATATCATTTGCTTGAAGCCACTTTTAAAATTAAAAATATTATATATTCAATTAAAATTTATATATTTTAAGATTATTATTGTCTATTTAAAAAATATTTTACACACTTTTACATTTAAAAATATTTTTCCTAGTTAGCCCCTTTTATTTATAGTATAGAAATATATATAACTATTATCCTTATTCTGTAGTGGATATTTATTATTATTAGATTTTTTAATTATACTTTGATAGATAGAATTTAAATGATCCTAGCTCCTTGTTTTTTAAAATTTGTCTGCCTCATATTGGCGAATCGCGTCCATGCTTTATAACGATAACTATTCTGCTGCAAATTGTGTTTTATCTTTTTTTGGTCCAAAATTGAAGAATCTTGTAAATTAATGTTTAATCTTTCATTTTTAACTCTAATACACCTGAAATATCAAATTCAAATTTCTTGAACATAAAATTCAATTAAAGTTGGAAATTAAATACACTAATAATCACAATTAAAATATACACTTTTATGTTTTCTTATATATAAAACCATAATTTATTCTACAATGATACACTATATAACAAATTAACTTTTGTAATTATATATTATGTTTTTGAAAAGTACTTTTTTTTTTCCTGAGAAAAGATGTCAAAATATTATTATTAACCCTTTAATGATACATAAATATAGTTATCATATATTTTCAAAGATACATATGCATACGTATGTCAAAAAATAGACTGTTATTAGTAAAATCATTATATATATAATTAAATCATATTTTTAATATATCATTTTAAGTGTATTTTAATGCAAATAGTAAAAAACAATAACTATAATTACTGAATTAAGGATTACAAAACTAATTTGATTTGATGATAATATATTATCTTATCATCAAAGTATATGCATTTGATTTGATGATAATTTGATTTTTATATGCATTTAAGAATTTTTGAAACCTTATAGGATAGTTATAACGCATCTAGTGTTTTTGAAAATTTATGTACTAACTATTCAAACAACAATAAATATAAATAAGAACAAAAATATTACAAAAAATTTAAAAATTTTGACCTATAAATAAAAAAATTTCTACTTATATAAATTGATCTTACTTTAATTTGACCGAAAATCATTTAAATTTGATTTAATTTAAATTATTAAAATTATTTAATTATTTTTTTAAAAGTCAAAATAATGCTTTGGCTTTTCCTTTTTGTAAACTTTTAAAATATTTTTAATAATTTTTCAATCTAATTAAAAATATTTTTCTTTAATAAACAAGATTAAATATGTACAACTATTTTAATTGTGAAGATCAATAAACATAATTATATTGGTTGATTCATATCTTACAAATTAGTAACTAAAATATATTAAATTTCATTAAGTGTAAAATTTTAATTAAAAAATTTTAATAAAAATAATATAAAAATATCAAATAAAATATGTGCATTGCATAAAATAGCATCTCATTTATAATATAAGTGGTACTGTAAAAAATATTAACAAAAATCTTTTTATAGAAGATTTTTTTTTTTGAAAACATTTATCGAAGAATCTTACGTGAACTTTAATGTTAAATAATCAATTGAATTAGCTGTTATATTTAATATGTATCACTTTTAAAACTTTTGTAGTGATAGTAATTATTTAAATAAAGGTATCTATACACTAACATTAAATTTTATAGTCATATATATATGTAAACTTATTATAAGATATTAAATAATTATTATAAAGATATAAAATAATTATCATCTAATAAAAATATTATAATAAAATTATTATATTAAGACTAACTAATTGTTCTTATATACTATAAGCTGATTTAGTTTTTTTTTTTTATTTTGAAACGAAGCTGATTTAGTTAGTTATTACTACAAAAATCATATAATGGATATGTAACATTTGAATACTAATTAGTTGTACCTATCTATTATAAGACCAATCTACTATTCTGTTCAATTTTTTTTTTAAAAAAATCAAACAGAATCAATTAGTTCAGTTTGATTTAATTGGATGAAATTTAAAATTTAATTTATTCTCTTAAAAAATTTTGATTAATTTAGTCCGCTTTAATCCTAAAAAATCAAAATCAAACAAGCAAAATTAATCAAATTAACCAAACTATAATTTTTAAAAAGAATTTTTTAAATAGATGACATAAAATAAAATTTTATACTTAAAATAAATTAAATACACTTGATATATACATATATAATTAAAAGATAATAAGTTTTATACATACATAAGTAATTAAAATATTAAAAACTTTCAAAATATTTCTTTAAAAAATTCAATTCAAATTATAGCAAATCCTAAATTAAATTAAATTCAGTTTGGTTCGATTTGATTCATAAAAAATCTTAATTTGATTTAATTTTTATAAATTCAAGATATGATTAATTCTATTTTAATGAAAATTAAATTGAAACTGATTAAATTGACTGATTAGCACCTTAATATAAACTAATGCTTATATGCATCATTAATACTAGCATTAAAATTTTCTATGATACACTAAAGGACAATTACACTTTTGCGACCTGACCGGGGGTCCCTGTTTATAATAGATATGTTCAATTATTAAATCCTTTTAACGACACATAAATATAAATAGTTAAAATATTTCTTCTGAAAATTTTTGATTAAAAAAGCTTGATAAAAACTTTTATAAATTCTTTAGGTAGTGTTTGATTGTGAAAATTTAATATTATTATTTGAAATTGCTTTTTAAAAAGTAAATTTTTAGGTAAATAATTTTTAAGATGTAACATTCTTATTTTTTGTTGGATATAAAATCTTCTTTTGAATATAATATTTATTGTATTTGCATTGGCTTAGTACAAAGAAAAGTTCCAACAAAAAATTAAATCAGATTTCTAATATACCTATAATATAATTATATTTTTTTTATTTTAATAATCTATACAATTATTTAATAAGTCTGTATGGTGTCTAATATGAAATAAGAGTCATTACAAATTACTTTCTTCTGAATAATAGTACTTGAGCCATAAATATGTATTCAATGATCAAATATTAAATAAAATATAAGATAAAATATAAATTATTAATACATAAATAACAACTATTGAAAAATTATCAAATATTTCCATACAAGATAAATTATTATGTGGCTAATAAACTTTTACAATGCAATTTTTATTTTGTTTTGCAATAGCTAACTAATTTTTCTTTTAAAGTTTGATTTATATTTTGATTAGAGCTCTTAAATAAAATACTTGAATTTTAGTTTAGTAAATAAAAAATACATAAAAGATTATATATGTCTGTATATTAAAAAAAATCAAGGGTATATTTATCTATGCATATTTTATAGATTAGGATGGTTGTAGAAAATTAATTTTCCTACCACTAAGTGTTAGTTATGTGCCCTAAGCTAATACTTGTAATGAATATATATATTTTTATAATATTATGGTTACTTTTTATTAAATATCTATTTTATTTACAACTAAATAATAAGTTCCATGAATAGTTAATTCTACCTAATAATGTCATCAAATATATGACTTGATGGTAAAACCTTTATGTATAAAGAATTCTATTCTAAATTGTCCCTAGTTGAACATTATTATTGGGATAATAATGAAAGAAAACTAGTTTATGTTTGATTGATGACTATGTTTTACTAGTTATGGATATGTGATACTAAGTCAAACACAAAAATACATGTTTAAGAAACATTGTATTGGATACCCCATTATGTGAATACTACATGGATTAATAGTCATAAATAATTCTCATAGAATAGTATTAACTTAATTCTCTAATATGAAAATCACCATAAATTCCAATATGATGAACTTCATGTTTTGATATAGTCCAACATTATCTTTAATCAGATGATCATACAAACTAATATTGGATATAAAGTAAATCATATAGAGAAATATGAATGATTGAAACGAACTTATCCATCATATATTTTTATGAGAAATATATCTCTAAGTCCCTCAATAAGTTAGACTGATTGCATGGCCATGTGATAATGAACTGATAACGTTATCAATGTCATTTATATCAGTTTACTTTGAGATCAAGAAAGAATTGTACTATATAAGGATGACATAATCTATACCTTATATTCAATTGAAATATAATGTGACAAAATAATTAATACTATTTGTGAAATAGATTAGGTTGGATTATGAATCTTCACATAATTTGGGTAGTCATAATATCTCGTTAGAGGCCACTTATGACTTGTGGGTCAGAAATAGGTTGTGTGCCATTACAAAAATTATGTGAATCTATAAGATCACACACTTAGAATAAACCTAAAACGAAATTGGGTTTTACTTCTTTCTCTATTTATAATTAAGATGGTTAAAGACATTATATAAATTGTTTTAACTATCTATTTTAGTTTTAAAGATTAAAAATGAAATGGGATATTTTTCTTTATATGTATCATTTAAGATACATAGTTAACATAAAATGTCTTAACAATTAATACACACACACACATTTTAGGGTTTTGTGTGGAAAAAGTGGTATTGACGTTTTCTTTCAAAACACAAAATAGAGAGAAAAGAGAAAAAAACCCTAGTGCTAGCACACCTTGCATTTTGAATAGATCCCATTCGTGTGGATACTTGTAGAGAATGATAATCCTTTGGTGATGTCTAGATCTGACTCCAAGCTCGAAGTTGAGTGTTACCGGAGTAAACCCCTTCGCTACCTTCCAAACAATCTGTGATCATTCATCAAAATTGGCAAGCTTTTTGCATTCTGCTTTTCGATTTAATCAAAACACGTGGATCCTTGGTAGGTTACATATAGAAAAATTTTATTTTTCCTACTATACATGTTCTACAAAACCCAACATTGAGATGAGAAACTACTTTTCTATATAGATGAAAAGTAACGGTGAGATCTACGAGTTCATGTTTTTAGCTTTCTAGAATGTAATATCTTGAGTAAATCAAACATTGAAATTCAACTCCTTGAGTAGGCCGAGTATGGTCAAATTCAGTTCGATATTTTAAAAAATATTAGAACTAGATTAAATCATCAATTTATTAAAAATTAAAGGAACATACTAGATTGAAAAAATGAAGACCAAATTGAGTTGGATAGAAAAAATTAGTCCAGTTGAGTTTGATTATTCAATTCTAATTGCTACTATTTGATTTATTTCAATCCAATTCGGTCTCAATTTTAAATTAAAAAATAAAATTTTCATACTCAAATAAATTTAAATCTCTTTATAAAAATTTTATATTATTATTTTATCCATAAAAATCTAATTGATGTCATACATTAAATTGAAATTAATATATTAATAATATATTTGTAAATTATATATAAATAGTGTTTGATATGATATATAATTAAACAATATAGTGTATATACATCATTTGATTATATATTGTATATTTAATTATATCTGTATATACTTATAACTATAATTATAAAGTATATTATATATTTATAATACATGAATTACTCATAATGTAATAATACTATAATTAATATTAATATTATCAACAATATAATTATATAATTTGATAATACATAATTTATATATATATCATTTGATATATATATATATATTCAATTCAATATAGTACAATTCAATACTTTAATTTAATTCAATTATTCCAATAACATATCCAACCTGAGTCACTTTCTTATCATAATCTGCAAAATGAAACATCTCTTATAAAGAAATTGATAAATTTTAAGATAATTTAATTTCTATTGAATTTTATTACAATTTTGAAATTTTTTATAAAAATAAAAATAAAAGCAGCGTTTGCTAAGTAATAGAATTAACATGGCAAGTCATTTTTTTTTTTGGCAAGCCATGTTCAATAAAGAGAAAGTTGCCTAGGAGTATCATTTTTATTTGTAGCAAACTTCTTTAAAACCGTTTCTGCACTACAAAGAATTTCAGCTCACGTCTTTCCCGTGTTTGATGTCTTTTCCTTGTTCGGTAAGCACTTTCAAAGCGAGCTATCTGTACATATAAACCTGAAACCTAATAAGAAATCAACGTCGTAGATCTGCGGCTGCTACACTACAAAGAATTCTATTAGGAAACCAAACCAAACCTAACCAAAGAAAAGAAAGAATTTTCATCGAAGCTAGCCATGGAGGAAGTGGGTGAGGGGAAGGATTTTTCTTTCCCCGTCGAGGAAGAGAAAATCCTCGAATTCTGGAACAAAATTGATGCCTTTTACACGCAGCTGGAGCAGACAAAGGGTTTTCCAGAATTTATATTTTATGATGGGCGAACTTTCGCGACGGGATTGCCGCATTACTGACACTATCCAGGACGTTGTGACGCGCTACAAGTCCATGACTGGACACCATGTACCCCGCCGTTTTGGCTGGGATTGTCATGGCGTCTCCGTCGAGAACGAGATCCGGAAACTTCTGAAAATAGAAAGTCGAAAGCAAGTGGTCGAGGACATGTCCATGACTGGACACCATGTCCCCCACCGTTTTGGCTGGGACTGTCATGGCGTCCCCGTCGAGAACGAGATCCGCAAACTTCTGAAAATAGAAAATCGAAAGCAAGTGGTCGAGGACATGGGCATCAGCAAATTCAACCAACATTGTCGAGGGATTGTCACTAGATGTGCCGACACGTGGGAAACTGTTGTGGCCAGAAGCGGCCGCTGGATAGATTGTAAGAACGGCTATAAGACCATGGACTTGAATTACACGGAGAGTTTGTGGTGGGTTTTTTCTCAACTATATGAAAAGGGTCTCGTCTGCCGAGACTTCAAGGTCAGTCCTTTTCTGCCCTATTTGGTTTTGGACCTTTTGAACTTTCCAAGCTCACCCTTCTGATGCTTTGTTTTTTATCCACTTCAGGTAATGCCGTGCAGCACAGGCTTGCACACGCCATTATCAAAAACCGAAGCCGATTATGAGACGAAGGAGGTAATAGACCTTTCGATAATGGTGTCTTTTCCCATAGTAGATGATCCAGATCAAGCAGCTTTCGTGGCCTGGACGACTGCGCCTTGGAACTTCCCAGCAATCTTGCACTTTGTGTTAATGCCAACTTAGAATACGCAAAGGTCTGCCATCCATCTTCCATTTTATAATAATAATAATAATAATAATAAATTATTACTCTTCATCTCACAAAATAGTATTGTTCTATTTTCACATACATTAACAAATTTAATTAATATAATTTAACAATTAATTTTAGTTATATTCGTACCTAAATAGAATAGTTGATATTACAATTAAATAATGATAGTTTATATTAATTGATAACAAAATACATTAAAACTATTTATTTATTTCCCCATTTTGTTAGTTGCAGATTCGCAACAAGCACTCCGGAAGAATTTATATTGTTGCCGACTGTCGCTTGCCGGACCTTCCCTGTGAAAGATTAGAAACTAATTCTCCTTCTCAGTCTGAGGTGTTGAAGGGATCCTCGAACGATAAGGCTGCAGATTTTATACACTTATATCATGTGTTGGACAGATTCCCTGGGGCGTCATCAGTGAAAATGAAGTAAGATAGATTCCTGAATTCCCTCGTCGGTTGTGTCCAGTTCATAATCCGGTCCGCTTCAATTAGTCTGTCTAAGCCTGTGATTGTGCATTTTGCAACTATGCATGCACGATCAACTACATATACTTTTCGAGCCAATTTGGTGGTTGATGGCATTTCAAAACTTGATATCTGGTGTTTTAAGTGAAGGCACGTCCTTTTAACTGAGATATGATGAATAATATTATATGTATGGCCGGTACGTGCCCTTGTTTGATTATGTCCTGGAGTTCTCCGATGTCGCTTTTAAAGTTGTTGCCGAGGATTCCGTATCGGATAGTACTGGAATCGGAATTGTCCATTATGCTCCGCAATTTGGCATGGATGATTATCGTGTTTGTCTGGAGACTGGAATTATCAGCAAGGTTTACCCCAACTATGCAAATTGGTGAATTTTTTTTTTCTTCTTATGTTCCTATTCCTAGTTTCTGTTTCTGCTTTACCTTTTCTCTCCTTTTCAAATTTATTCTATACTGTATGCCATATGTTTTTGCTTTGTAGGGGGACAATTTGATTGTGCCAGTTAATGACGAAGGCTACTTTACTCAGAAAATTGCTGATTTTAGTGGTCGCTATTTCGAGGATGTAAATAAAGATGTTATTGGAACAGTGAAGGTGAGTGGGAGATCCAAACTTTTTACTTCTTTGCTTTTTGTTGTATGTAAGCTATGAAGTTTTCGGGATAGCAGAAATCGAGATTGTTGTTGGTTCTTTACCTTGATGATGTGTCCTTTTAAATGGCCCTATTTTCTGTGTCTGGGCTTTCCTTGAATGCTTCTAATCTTGTCCCTTTCATTTTCGCTAATGTCTCTTTTTTTTAATCAGGCAAAGGGCAGGCTTTTCAAGACTGGAACTATAACACACGCGAAGCATTTTTGTTATAGATCTCATACGCCTCTAATAAATAGGGCCGTAGTATCATGGTATGTTTATTTTATCATACTCTTGGCTAGAATCCAAGGATATCTTAGTAGAGAAGGGCTCTGTTTTTGGGTTTATAATGTTGAGGCCAGTATTTATATCTTCCATGTTATGTGGACATTCTGAACATATTCAAACTTCCTTGCCCTCTGGGACTAAATATGCCGCGGAGGCAGACAAAGTAGACTGTTCTTCATGTGCAATTGGTGTGAGGATAATGGGGGATTGCTTGTGTCCAAACTAAGGACAATGGGGGATTGCTTGTGTCCAAACTAAGGACTATGGGGGATTGCTCTGTGTCCAATCTGGTCCAATAAACCTATTGGAACCTTACTGCTAACCATCCACCATGACTTCCATCTGGAAATGAAAACACGATGTGGTGCATAATTGTAAACCTTCCATTTTAAGTTTCTCTGGTCGTCCCCATCCTTCCACCCCGTCCTTATCTCTCTCTATCTATATGTGTCCATGATACTGCTTACTCCCGTAGCTGATTTAAAATAAAAAAAATAAAAAATAAAAAAACTGGCACCGGTTCTTTTTCCTGCTCAAGTAGCGGGGTTCTCTAGGCCAGGCACTTGCTTCTTTTGCTTGTTTACAGTTAAGCCTGTGACATATATTGCGTATTCAGGTTTATTCATGTGGAAAAGATCAGAGATAAATTATTAGAAGTCAACAAACAGACTTACTGGATGCCTAATTTTGTGAAGGTGAGAGATTTTTCCTCCGTAGCACATTGATTTTCTTCAATTTCTTTTACCAGCTTATCAAGCTTAAGTTGGACATCATTTCTATAATACACTGTGCTTGTGTTAAATAGCTACTTAAGATTTTAATGAATTTCTTGGGAGCTAGAGAAAATTATATTGAATGTTTTTCGCTATTTACTTAGCGTTGCCAATCATTCTGGATTTATTGTTGTACTTTTTCCCCTGAATATTCATTCAAATTATTTTTTTAGGTTTTCTAAATCCTTAGCGGGTCAGCTTACCAATTTTGTTTTAGAATTCACCATGTGGTGGAGCTTGCATGAAATTTTAGCCGCTATAAGATTTTAATGAGCATTAGGACTTGCCATTTGAACTTCATTGTTTCATGTTGCAGGATAGACGTTTTCATAATTGGCTTGAGAATGCCCGAGATTGGGCTATTAGTCGAAGTAGATTTTGGGGCACTCCTATTCCCATATGGGTTAGCGAGGATGGTGAAGAAACAGTAGTCATGGATTCTGTTGGTAAGCTTGAAAAGCTTTCTAGTGTTAAGGTGTGTTTTCTCTCTCTGACCCAGTCTCAATTTTATTGTATTTTTGTTCTATTATAGGTATTCATTTACAACTTGCACTCAAGGTGGCTTAGACAATTCAGCAAAGGAAATTTTCTCGTTATCTTGATCTTTTTGGCTTTCATTTTTCTTAGAAAAACGACAATTCACTGATAAATTATAGTCTACTGAAGTTGAACCTGGTTTAAATTTAGATTATTAGTCGAAAGAGTTACGAAGTTAATGTTTAGATCAATTTGAACACGATGCACGACAATTTATTATGATGGGAAACTATGTTAACTGGGGTGATGGATTGTAAGTTGAGGTTGAATCAACCTTACTCTGTTTGGGAGTGTAAGGGGTATTGGGGGTCAATAGGAGTATAACTACCTAAAATATTACTTTCCGCCATTTAATCCCCCATTTGGGGGTTAAGAAGAAAAGTCATTTGGAGGTTAATGGATTAAAAATTTCTCCATAACTTTCATTTATATTTCACCCATTGATTTCCTCTAATCTATTCCCATGCATGGTGTAAAGTAAGTTAAGTGGAGTTCAAAGGAACCTTTATGAAGTTGATCCTTAAGTAGCTCATTAGCAGCATCATTTATTTGTAGGCTTATTGTTTGAAAGAGCTGCATGTGAAGATTCATTAGCGTAAATCTCAGAATCCTCAGTGCTTGGAAGGACTAATATCGTTTGTTGTGTACAAGCGTAATGAGAGGAAGGTCAACTTAAAGTTGACAATTGAAAAAAGAAAATATGTCCCCTTTGTTTTGTTTGTTAAAATTAGTCATGCAATTTACATTTCTTTCTCTTACAAGTTGTTATTCATTTTGCTCTTCTGTTGCAATGGAGGACATTTTGGGGTTTGCCTTACCATATCAATTCATAATTTTTTAGGTATGTGATCTTCATCGTGAAAACGTTAATGGGATCACCATCCCCTCTCGCCGCGGTCCTGAGTTTGGTGTGCTTCGAAGGGTGGATGATGTAAGACTTCTAAATTTGGTGGTTATGATGTGAAAGCCTGAGCTGATTTGTTCTCAAAACCATTTTCAATCTATGCTGTTAATAAAAGTCTTTTGTTGCAGTGTGCCTCCTAGCTTGTGTAGTTGGCTTTGTATGCATATGTGCATGCTGATTGTTCAACAAACTTATCCATATAAGCAAATGATAGCGTCTTGGTTGCTACATTGTTATCTAGATTCATTTGTTGTAGTATGCCATCTAGCATGTCAAGTTTTTTTGTGCTTGCATGTGGAAGCTAATTGCTTAATGTGTTTTTCGGTGTATGCAAATGATTGTCTTGGTTAACTGTTTGGAACTGTTTGTTTAAGGCATATCATATTGTGTTCGGCATCCTCTACCTTGGGCAAGCCTTTTCTTTTTTGTCTGATCATGTTTTCCTTCCTTCAATGATTTGTTTGCATTGATACCATTATCAGATGGTTAAATCTTTATATATGCAATTTTGTCCTTTCCAACTTTCTGTTGATGGTATTATTTATACCTAAGAATGCATTAAATATTGCAGGTATTTGATTGCTGGTTTGAGCGTGGAGCAATGCCTTATGCTTCTGTCCATTATCCATTTGAGAATGCTGAGCTTTTTAAGAAGAATTTTCGTGGGGATTTTGTGGCTGAGGGGTTAGATCAAACTTGTGGATGGTTTGTTCCTTGCTTTAGATCTTCTTTTCATAATTGAGACTATATATGGAAGAGCTATAGTTTTCCACCCTTTTTTGGTGCTGCTTGTGCGCTTCCATTATCAGTTATGTTATTAAGCTGCATGAAACCAGCTCTGTACTACCGGTGCTAACATCAAGAAAAAAAAAATCAATTGAGAAAATTAATTAATTTTTTGAGTCCAACCGTTTCTTTTGGTCCCAAAATTATATTACCATTACTTTATTTTGTAGTCCATAATGGAAAAGAAAAAAAATAAATTAAAGTTTAAAGTTTCACTCTTGATTGATTCACACCATAAATTGTCAAATTGCTCTACTATTATGAATTATAGTTGCTGCTAAGTTTGGCAGTGAGATTGTATTTCTGTGCTCTTGCAGGTTTTATACCCTTGTGGTGTTGTCAACTGCATTATTTGGGAAACATGCATTTAGGAATCTCCTTTGCAATGGACTTATCCTTGGTGACAATGTTAAAAAACTTAGAAAAAGCACAACAAACTGTCCTTCACCACTGGATGTCATTAATGATTATGGGGCTGTAAGTTTTTTTTTTTTTTTTTTTTCAATATCCTTGATCGTTGTCATTTCTTTGTTTATTGTATTAGGAACTTTTCTTGTTTTTGTTTTTGCAGCTTGTTTCATTTAGCTTAGTTTAGCGACTTAGGTTGAGGTGAGCTGATTTCAATGTGTTGCGGGATGCTCTGCGGTTGTACCTCTTAAACTCCCCAGTTGTCTGTGCAGAGGACTTGGTTTTCAAAAAGGAAGGAGTTAGTGGTGTGGTGAGTGTATTTTGTTATCTATTACATGTTGATTCTGGAAAGATTGTCTGATAACATCTATGTTAGTTTCAATGTTCTTATAGCTTAACCAATATCTATGCTAATTCTTGTAAATTATTATTTTATTTATACCCAGGTTAAGGATGTCTTCCTGCCTTTGGTACAATGTGTACAGATTCCTTGTTCAGAATTCAAAGAGACTGGAGGCCCAGTGCCGGACACCTTTTGTACCTTTCAGTCTAGCCGATGTTCAGAAGTCATAAAATGTGCTTGATCAATGGATCAACTCTGCAACCCAGAGCCTGGTTCATTTTGTGCGCAAAGAAATGGATGAATATCATCTTTATAAGGTGATGTCTATGGCCACTTTTCTTTCTGGAATTTACCTTTTCAAAAATATTTGCTTGAGAAACCAGCAATTTTGATATCAATTGTCCAAAGTCATCATGTAGATGACTCTGAGTGTATGCGAGATCGCGTTTGTGCTATGCATTGTTATGGATTTCTTGTTCTAGTTATCATTGTTGTTAGAATTGTACAATTTTCAATTCATATCATATGATTCAATTCTGTTTCTACCTTAGCAATTCAAATCTATAAGGTGAATTTCAAATATACATGATTCATGGCTGAATTAAGTGAAATTGCTAGGGAATCTGTGAATTCATATTAAATCAGTGAATCAAAATGAATTGATCAATTTGCCTGATTCTCTATTAATCAAGTTTCTAGGACCCAATGGGTTTAAAACTGAAAATTTAACTCCAACCTTACTATGTAAAAAGGCCGCAAAACCCTTTCTGAGAGTCTAAACTGAGATTGAAAAAAATTATCATGTACCTAAACACTAAACAAGACATAAGAATCTTGTTGTCGTGCATGCGTCTGCATTCCTATTTTGGTAGTCTCTCAAGCTAGCTATGGCTTATGACATTCGAAAAGGTATTTTATAATTTTTATTTTATGATATATTTTGAAGAGTTGGATAGCCCTACAATTTTTTTTTCTTTACTCAATAATAGTGTTATGTATATTTTATAATGATATCATATGATGAGACTTGGACTCATATTTCTTGCTTTATAGGTGAATGACTTTGTAACTTCCACAAAGATGGCTTTGTTTTTATTAGTATGTGACAGTTCGACGCATTTTGTTTGTTTTACATGAATATTTATTATTGAATTAATTTTTAAGAATTAGTATAAAATCTTTTGATTTGATTCACGATTCCCAATTCACAAAATGAACATTTCAATTCTGGATTCAAATCTCCATTTACTCAAACAAACTAATTTGGCCTGCTAACACGAGCATTGCTCCTTGACCTAATGCCTGATGCTTCATTTTGTATATGACAGTTGGATATTATACATATGCTCACACCCCATATCGTGTTGCTGATATCAACCAGCAGACATTGATTTGTTTTATTTTACTGGTTGCAGTTTCACAAACTGTTTATTGCAATGAAATTAAACAAAATAATGCATTTGTACCCTTTTCAGGTGGTTCCTCATCTGCTGAAGTTTCTCGATACCCTAACAAATGCATACGTGCGGTTCAACCGTAAGAGATTAAAAGGCCGCACGGGAGAGGAAGATTGGCGAACAGCTCTGTCAACACTTTACAATGTCTGAAATTCTATATCTTGTTGTTCAACTTTTCTTTCCTGGCATTACTTTTGAGAATGCTTAGTATAATGTCTTTGCTAGGAAACAATTTCCTTCATGTTCAAAAGAGGTTTGTGGTTGATCAATTGCTGTTTAATTAGTTACTTGGAGCCATTCTTAGAATTCCTAATAATTTCACTCTTTCGATTGACAAGAGGGAAGTATTAGGACTTCAAATGACTTGTGATTATTTATTCTTCCTCATTAATGATGCACAGTGGTGCATCCACTTGTATCCAAGTTGGGTTCATCGACTCCAAGTTGATATAAGAATGCCCTACTTTTATGTAAAACCATAATATAATATAATATAATATAAAAATTGAATTGAATTGAATTTTCTTTGGACTGCATTAATTCACTATTATGTATAAACACTTAATATTTTTTCTATAAAACTCAGTCAATTTAGTATTATTAAATTATTTATCCTTAAAATTTAAATAAATAAATTTCTCATTTTTTCATATGAAAAATATTTTGTCCGATGTCTCTATTAATGAGAACTAAGAATTTAACTGTTGTATACTTGTATTACTTATCTTCCATCCATATACCTTAACTTTCATTTTCGTTTCTACCTTTTCATTGTTTTTAGGATTTTCAATTATTCATTTGTTTTATTTCTATTTTAAATTTTTTTTATTGTTATTTAAGATGTTTTAAGTAATTTATTTACTTTTAAAAATTATTGATGCCTATTGTTTATGTCCAAATTTGTTTTGTAAATTTTTAGACTTGACACTTCATTAATAATTTAATGTGTATTATATGAACCGACCCTATTTCAAAAGATTTCTTGATCTACCACGATGGTGCACTTAGGAACTTTGTTTTTCTTTCAGGTGCTTCTGATTTCATGTAAAGTTATTGCTCCTCTTACTCCATTCTTTACGGAAGTTATGTATCACAATATGAGAAAAGCTTGTGATGGATCAGAAGAGAGCATTCACCACTGCAGTTTTCCGCAAGTAGAAGGAAAGTGAAGTACGCAATAGTATTGCTTCTTTCAGAATTCACCAAATGATACGTGAAATTTGTTCATTTCTTGTGTGCCCCCTGGATGCAAGCGCTATTAGATTTTCCTGATTTCTGAAACTATCCGAATCGCTTGAATTTTTGGTTGTCATGGGCATTTTTTTAATTTGCTTGCTACTATTGCCATATCACACTGATTTTGTGAAATGATGTTGTAGAGTAATATGTTTTAATTCAGCTCATCTTTTGCTTTGTTTAGTATATCATTTACTTAGGTCTTGGAAGGGTGGAAACCTTGAAATCAAACTTATTTGTTGTTTTAGCCTCTGGCTTTACTGGATGTTTATATGTTCAGATGGAGAAGCAAATTAAACAAAGTGTTGCAAGGATGATGACTTTTATTGATCTTGCTCGCAATATTCGAGACCGTCACAGGTAGCCTGTTAAGGCTTCTCTTAGATTAGCTTTTAGTTTATTTATTGCTTCTTTGTTGCTGCTGTTATACATTATTTTCTCCTGGTAATTTTTTTTTTTTTTTGATGTCTTTTCCCGGCTTTTGAATTACAGAGAGATGGTTATTGTGCATCCAGATGCTGACTTTCTTAATGACGTAACTGGGAATCTGAGAGAGGTATGTGGATGATACAGTAATTTGTTGCATACAGCTGTATTTCACTGGAACAAAGTTCTTTCTGCTACTTTTCCTGTTTGGAGTTTGTTTGTTTTGTGCATTTGCATTGAGCATTCTCCTTGATTTACTGGAGGCAGCTAAACCAACTATAACTTAAACATGCTTTTACTTGATTTTCTTGTGTTTGGGTTTCTTGTTTCCTTGGTCTAGTTTGCTTTTGATGTTGATATGAGCAGCTGCTTTGTTTGTGTTGCCATTCTTTTTTATGCGGAAAAAGCGGGGATGAAAGCATGTGTTTATGGCAGCTAGGTAAACTTTTCAGTTGTATACGAATGATATGTTCAAAAAAAAAAAAAAAAAGAAAAAGAAAATAGTATTGCAATCGAAGCACAGGCTTGGTATCGATGCATTACTCCTTTGAAACTGTTTGCTTCTGCATTTGCTATACACGAAATGTTTGTGTAAAGCTGTTTGTTGATTTTCAATGACAGGTTTGCCATATTACTGTTTCGAGAAATTAGAAAAAACTCGAATCTCTTACCTCTTTTGTTCTTTGGTTTGTGGAGGAATCTGTGAAGACATGCAATTTTTGCTTTCCATGCGGCTCATGATTATACAGCTATGTTTTTTGTTCTTTCTTTTATTTTATTTTATTCATGTTTTTCGCTGTTGTATTGTAGTATGTATTGGATGAACTCAACGAAAAAACTCTCGTCTCGTGCAATGATACTTTGAAATATGCTTCTTTACGTGGGGAACCGAATTTCAGGTTCACAAGTGAATATTTATTGCTCAAACCTTAATCCCACGCAACGTCTTTCCCCCTCCTTTATGTGCCACATGCAGCTAATGCTATCTACTATTTTCTTACAGCATTTTAGGCAAGCGTCTTGGAAGATCTATGGGAGTTGTTGCTAAAGTAGTGAAAGCAATGTCCCATTCAGATATTTTATCTTTTGAGAAAGCTGGAAAAGAAAATATTGCCATGCACTCCTTGAAGTCGACTGATATTAAGGTATCTTTTTGTTATGTTTGTAGGTCATGCTAGTAACTTATTTATAACACATTTCAAGATATTTGATTAAATCAGTTTGCACATTCTATTTTGGCTAACATTTCATAGTGCAGCTGTGCAAGTGAGAGAAGCTTTTGTAGGATTGGAATGCCACAAAATGGGGAAAACAATAGGGTTTTGGAATTTGTGAATTGTACTTTACTAGATTTTGTGCTAATATTGAGGCAATACTTCACAAGCAAGGGAGAAAAAAGGATCTTGATAGGGTGAAGACATGGCTATAACAAAATGATGGCGGCAACTCGAGTCCTTTATATGAGATACATTAGGCGCAACTGGTGCTGCGGTCCACCTCTTGTTTCCGTCTACTTCATTGATCTGTTTGTCCATGTTAGGATTACTTGGATTGGTTGATACTTAACTATGAAGCATAGGTGTTGGAAGTCTGCGTCTGTGAGTTTGATATTGCAACAAGTATTGTGTTACTGGTTTTTAAAATTTCTTACGTTCCAAATAGATCTGTGATATTTGAAACATTGGTCTGTGCAGATTGTTAGTGGAGTTCAGAAGTTACGGAGGAGAACTGGCCTTGAACCAAAAGACATGGTGAATGTTTAGTTGGAGCCCCTAGATACACATAAATCAGTCATAGAACAAATTTTGAACTCACAGGCAAGTTGTGTATGTTTGTGTCTGAGTACTGCTTCCCTTTTTGCGGCTGACGAGAATCTCATTCAAAAATTCTATTTACAACCGGACATAAAATTGATCACTGATACATGCATATCATTTTAATATTTTCTGGCGATATGTGGATCTAGTTTTAATATTTGCTTTCTCATTATCTTCTATATAATTTGAACCTCATTTGTTTTTTTGTTAAAATCTCTGTTAGTTGGGATTTGTATGTTTGTACCAGTGCGCTTATGCGCACATAGGCAGTGGCTTTGCATTTAAGTGTTCTGGAAAACAACTTTCTATATTTAGTGGCGCTGCAAAGTCTTATTTTGTTTTATTAAGGGCCCAATGCCCTAAATTATTATAATTTGAAGTGCTCTGACATGGTAAAGAAATTTTGATTTCCATGGATCAGGAAAAATACATTATGGAGGCAGTCGGATCACAAATATTTCCACACCGAATGCCACCAGATGCAGTAAGTCTTTCTTCAATTGAAGTTTGATGTGGTTTTATTCTTGATAATGCTGCATATGTCATAACTTTGGGCTAATGCCCTAGGTTTCAACCTATGACCCTTATTCGAAATTCTTCAATGGTATTGATTTACTGTGTAGAGTCATGAATCAAAGCATGTCATGTATTGAATTAACTGTAGGTACTTTCCGAATTTTAAAAATTGTCACTTGTGTTCTAGGAGTTTACAGACATGGCTTGACCTAATTGCTTAGTCCATAGATCTATGTGGGAAACTCAGACCACTAAATAATTTCTATATGTAGGGTTCCTTGATCACAGTTGAATCCTTCATGAAAGAAGCTAGGGGTGGACTACTTGGTTATTGTAAAAAAAAGCAACCGATAGAATTTTGGTTGATTTGTTAGATATTTTTAACTGTCCATGTGCTTTTATTATTATTATTTTTTTTTTCGAGAGAAATCAAGACTTCTGTTTGATAACCTCAAAATAATAATCAAATTAACTGAAATAGTTGAATTTTTATTACTTAATATATAAATTACGATTTAACGAGTATTATATTATTTAGAATGATTTTTTTATTGCTAATATATAGTATACAATTATGTACAGTAATAGTGTATAATTACAATTATGAGTTTCATTAATAGTGTGGAATAATAATTAGTTGGTTTGTTTAGTTAGTTCAGTTACAACTGAATTAAACTAATATTTCAGCTTCTGTTATTTTTGGCTTTTTTTTTTTAAAAAAAAATGATTCATTCGATTTTATATTTATAAGTGAAAAGAATTTGAATTTGTTGAAAATTCGTTTAGTTCAGTTAACTAAATGCTCACCCATAAAAGAAGTGCGAGGCTGTTGCATTGCTTAGGTCAAAAAATTAATTTCTGCGATTTGAATAATAAATGAATAGTTATCTTATGAAGGCATGTTGTTAGGCATTTGTTATATATATTTTTTGGGCTTCATCTGATCCGTCTGTTGTACTGTTATGTGCTTTTAGGAATTGCAAATCATCTGTGAGGACATTTTTCGAAGCCTTTATGGGTTCACTTTTAAATTAAGCTTGGCAAGACAAGCTGTGCACTGAATGATATAGAAGAAAGGCTCTGCTGCTATCTGCAGCGCATGACATGACATGTGTTGTTTGCTGTTTACATCCGTGGATATTCATCCGTTGTATTTATGGTGTCATCAACTCTAGGGAATAAGAGATAAATGCTCAAATCTATACCTTGACTTGCAAAAAACACTTCATTTTCTGATATTTGATTTTGATATATTAACTTTCTAATTTGTTTTTTCTAGCCAATCTAGTTTTTCGAAGTCAAAGTAAATGACGAGCTTAGACAAGATATTGATATCAGGAGAATCTTGGTGCTCGGGCCATAGTAATGTCTCGATCGACCTACAAGCTTAAGTACCAACAAAGTCAAGGCCACTGGCATATCTTGCTAGCCTCGGATGCAAGTGTTGTTCAAGGGTATTCTTCTTTTACTCTATAATTGGAAGAATCAGTTTACTATTCTCTTCCAAACTGGTTCCCAGATGATTGGGTTTCTTGAATTAGCGATTTCATTTGTTGGGAATCATTGTTAGCTAAATTGAAAGAGGTTGTGTAGAGTGGTTGGAGGTGTGGATTCCTTGGTGGTTATAAATAACATGCTTCCTACCAAGCCTCTTTGTGGTATAGACGTATAGATTAGCTCAACTATCAATTACTAACATTGGTAACCCAGCCTTTGTTTGTGCTTTCTTTGATAAGTGGACCGGAAAATAGTTTAGCTGGGATGAAACTTAAACGAGCCACCAAATTCATACCAACTTTCTCAAATAAAAGCGATTGAGCTAGTTCTTGTTGCTATTGGAAACCTCAAAACTACTTAGGCGTCAATTCCTTTGGATAAGGGAAAAGTCAAATTGCTCACAGCCATCAAGAAGATACGCAAGCGCAAAGTTGGTGAAATTATTCGAGTTCAATGAGATCACTTTTCTCTTCTGTGAAGAAATTGAACTCTGATGACGTATGACATGCATATAGACATCAAAGCTTTGTCATATTTTCCAGGTAATGTTTGGTCATATTTTGCTTACGCAGCATAACAAAGAATTAAATGAAAAACAAGAGCAAGTTGAGTTCTCTCTGGAAAAAATTCTTGCACATTGGGTAAGTGCTAGGGAAATGATGGAGAAAATGAAGAAAAATGTTGAAGCTTTAATAAAGAGGGAGGCTGAGATGAACTCACTCCTGAGTAAAGCTTAAGAGGCCATTTCCATGCTTAACTCACACCGAGCAAACTACCAAGTTTGGTCTTGATAAGCAAAAGATTCAGGCTATAAAGAACGATCTTGCCAAATCTGCCGACAAGATTCAGGCCAACGCACGTTCCTCGTATAATGCTAATGCATTATTTTACCTCACCACTGCATGTTTTGCCTCACTAATATCCCATTTGGAATAGATTAATCAAGAGAAAGGAAAAAAAAAAAAATTCCATTAATAGAATTTATTCATTTTAATAATAAACTCTCTTGTTTGAAAAATAATCCTTAAATTGATAGTATAATTTTTAATTTTCTTATCAAATTATTATTATTATTATTATTATTATTTTGAAAGAGAAGATATCTTAGAAACTGGAAAAAGGTGATATAAATATGTCCAAGAGGTGTCTTGTTAAAAACCTTGACAAGAAAAAAGAGTGCACCCAAATAGAAGACTACAATCAAAATAACCCTCCCAAGCAAACTTAAAAAGAAATATCAGATAAAAAAAGGTCATGAAGCTATGAAAGACATTCATCCTCCACCTACACACACTCACCTCGCATCTATGTCCCAAATTTAGCTAAAGAATCTACAACACAATTTAAACCTTGAGGAATATGCTTTGTCACCTTAACACAAACCAAATTTAATAAGGACTTAGATATTAGTTGTTGACCCTTGCGCACCAATAAGAGGGGTTAAATTGGTAAGAAATTTAAACTTTAAAGGTAAAGCAAATAATTATAAGATATAAGAAAGGGAAATGAGAAATCAAGATACAAGATTTATAGTGGTTTGGGCATTAACCAACCTTACATTCACTCTTTAATTCACCAATTATGTATTTTTCTAACTCACTAAGTGTTATACAAGGTCACATTCAGCTTAATTTTTTTTGGCTCACACCTAACCCTAATTACACTTTGTGTTTAAAACTAACACAAAACCTTACAAGCGTTTTACACACAATGCTTTCTCTAAAATTCAAATTCCAAGTGCTTAAGACTCATAATTAACTTTTAAAAGTAATCAATAGCTCTTAACAAATGAAGTACAAAACAATGAAGAAATAGATATTTGTGAATTAAATTTACAAGAGTTTGGATTCTCTTATAGTCAAGGCCATTTGGTGGAGTATTTATAGTTTTGAACCACCAAGTAGCTGTTACTAATAAAACTATCTCCATATCTCTAAGATTTGATAGGTAATCCTGTATTTAATATTTGTTAGATGAATTTCATAGTTGAGATGCCTCAATCGCGGTCATGGTCCATATTTCATGCTTAGGATTCCTCTTTTGCAGTTGAGAACATCAGTTGAGTCTAATGGCTAGTGACACATGGTGTTTGATCATTTGCTTTGTTGAACTAGCCATTGTAATGCTCCATTTTGTTCAGAAAGCTCAATCGTGATTTGTCAGTCATGATTGGTGATCCTTGATCACTCTATATTAGTGGAACACAAAGCTCACCACGAACTAGCCTAGGCTTTTTGGTTCAACTCTGAAGGTCGGTCACGATCACACCATCGGTATCACAGTCGAAATCTTCAAAATCCTAAATGGCTCCTTAGACACGTGACATACTTCAACTAATTTCCAAGGTGACTGTTGAAGCTCTTTTTCTTATTGTTTGAAAGTCATGGTTTTTACTTAGATGTAAATCTATCCGCAAACTAAACTAGAGTTTTTAGTTTCATTTTTAAGCTTAATTATGGTTGCTACCATGGATATAGCCATCACAACTTAGTTCTTGATTCAGATCTTCTTGTCTTAGGCAAGATTTAAAGGCTAATTTTTTTTAACTTGGAGTTTTCACTTTCTTTTGACATTCTAACTCAATCCCATCTTAATTTTTGTGAGAACAACATTAGTAGACACATTAATACCTATCAATCTAATTTGTCAAGATAAAAAATGTGGTTTTACTAAGTTTGACCAACTTAATCCAAAAATCTCACCCCCTTTTTGATTTTGACAACCTAAATTGATTTTGTAAAGTATAAACCATCTAACATATATATACCTATAGATTATAATTATATGGAAATCAAAAATGACTTAGAGAATAATATTCCTTTATGATTGTAAGTAATTCAAAAAAACAAAGGTAAAGCATTTTAAAGTTTTCTAAAGTATCTCCCCCTCACTCAGAGCTCCACCTTAGTTATGCCAATTATACAATACATTAAGTTTACTTTGCACTCATTTCTTTCCCCTTTTGTCAAGATCACAAAGAGAGAATGGGGTTGAATATATGGAAGTCATGAAACACATACATTTAATCAATTATAATAAGCATTCATAAAGCATCAAAAGACAATGGAAATCAATTAAACATAAAAAGAAATTTTCATTAAGATGACCAAAACAATTACAATCAACCCATACAAAATCTCAAACATGTACAAGAATGTTTAATCATAATCATTGGGCCATAAAAACATAAAAACAAAAATGAAAATATAAAAAATTAGAAATATAAAGATTGGTCATCATCTTCTTCTTTTTCAATTTCTTACTCCTTAAGTCGGGTATCACCATAAATATGATTAAGAAGTTGGAACATTTTTAAGAATTTTGTTTAACTTCTTGTTAATGGTGGAAAGAGAAATGTGAGATGAAAGAGGAGGAAGTTGAGTGGAGGGATACTTTTACCTCTTGTTCTTTAGCTTCTTCTTCACCTTCTTAAAGCACTAATCTCTTTTTCTTCTTAATAAGATTGTTAAAGCTAAACCCATCGAGCCCCAAGCAAATAGTCATATGTGATGGGTTTTATAGCTTTGGTGTTAATCAAGCAGTTGAGGTCAAGTAGATTTGCATCAACAAGTTAGGAAATTTTAAGAAAAGATTCCTTTTGAGGTGTGAGGGCTCCTACATGCTTAGCAATGGCTATGATATGGGAAGAGAGATGGATTTGCCCATATTTTGACTTACCCAAATGGCATGTTGATCCATAAAGAACCGATCAGTCCTTATGGCTTAGCCATCATTTAGGCAACAGAAGAAACAAAGGTCTTTTTGTGAGACATTCTCATTCCCATCCCTTTTGCATTTATAAAAAAAGTGATAATTCGATGAAAAAACCAAAACATGAGAGAGGTGATATTTTTAGAAATAGAGATTTTTGAATCATGGCGAGTTTTAATCGAAATTCTATGCTAAAAACCATTAATATCAAGGCGAAGTTCATGGAGATTCCAAGCTCCTTCGATTTGAAAATTAAGAAGTTAGGAGAGGGAGTCAAAGGTGATGTGGTTAGGGTGCCAAAACGACTAAAGACCATGCCATACATACCTACTGAGTGAGACATATCCTTATTGATGATCATCGTTACAAGAAACTCTCTTATTAGTTCATCATAGCTCGGCTCCTCTATGAAGATAAACTTTTTCCATTGAAGATTGAAGAGATGGGCAAGGAATTCATTCTCAATTTTAAGGGCTTTGAGGGTGAATCGAGATGGAATTTCATTTAGGAAGATTGGCTTATCCTTGATGAGTTCATATCATTATTTTTCTCTTAAGTTACCCTTTTCATAAGATGAAATGAGGAGGATCTCAATAAAGAGGAAGCCATGGGGGGCTTCTCCTTTTGTCTTTTAATTGGTTTTACTTTAGGTTCCATGAGGAAGATAGAGGATTAAGGAAGAAGTGAGCATAATAAATGAGAATAAGAGAATTAGACGTAGACATGAGAGATTTTAAAGGTTTAAAGATGAAGATCAAGAAAAGTGAGTGCGAGAGTAGAAACTATGTTTTGATAGGTACGAGAACGGTTAAAAATGGCGCCAAAAACTAAAAATAACCATTTAGGGACAAGGAATCATTACTTAATGGATCTTGTAATTCGCGACCATAAAGAGGGAGATATGAACTCGAAAAATTGAAAAATGTGAGTACTGACTAGTTTGACCATAAAAAGTTGCATTAAAATAAAAAAAATTTGAAAATTTTTGAAATTTCATAGTGGCAAAATGGCAATCACAGACACAAAATTTTAAATGTTGTTGATAAATAGAATGACCTATAAATCTCGATCGCGAATGTAGATCTCGATCATGATTTACAAATCAATTTGAAAACAAACTTTAAAATTAAAAATTTTCAAGTGGCCTTAAATTAACTGATAAATAAGTGTGTAATGATTGATTTAAGCACATGAATACAAAAAAATGAATATACAACTTGAATTAATTAATCTCATTAAAAATAAACAACACAAAATAGCATAACCACAACATACATGCATCAAACATATCGAACAACAACCAAATAAAAATTTATGCAAATAACGAGTCCTTTTTCACTTAAGAAAGCTCCAATCAAACATCTTTAACTCTCTTTTAATGGAATTCATCCTTTTCTCATTGAGGGGTTTGGAAAAATATCTGTGAATTAATTAGTTATGTTAATGAATTCTAACACAATATTACCATTTCACATATGGTCTCTTAATAAATTATTAAAATTTTGGATGAGATTCTTTGAAAGATTGATTGCACTTGTATTGCCACATTTGACGTGAATGTGATCAATATCTTTATCATAGTCTTTGAGTTGTTTCATCTAAAGAACTTGAGTGAACAATAATTCGTTGCCACATATTCAACTTCGATGGTGGATAAAACAACTGAAACTTGTTTCGTACTATACTAAGAAAAAAGACATTAACTAATAAATTAGCAAATTTCAAAAGTGCTCTTTCTATCAAAGTAAGCTACCAATATAATCCATATTTGAATATCCAAGAAGACTAAGAGATGAGTTCCTAAGATACCAAAGACCTAAATGTATAGTGCCATGCAAATATCTCAAAATCCTTTTAACTATATGCAAATGAGATTCTTTACGACGTGATTGAAATCTAGCACATAGGTATACATTGTACATGATATCAAGTCTAAAAGCGGTAAGATATAGAAGAGAACCAATCATACTTCTATATATCTTCTTGTTGGCCCTTGTGCACCAAAAAAAGAGTTGAATTGGTGAGAAATTTAAATTTTGGTGGGAAGGCACTTAGAGCAAAGTTAAAGAAAGTAGTAGAAAAAGAGAGAACATAAAGATTTATAATGGTTATGGTGTTAACAAACCCTACATCCATTCCCTAATTCTTTAATTAGGTATTTCACTAACACTAAATGGTATTTTAGAAGCTCTCACCTAATGTTACAATGTATTTAATAAAGGGTCACACGTAACCTTATACAAATATTTTCCCAAAGGCTTACACTCAAACCTATATAAGAGTTTTTCTATGGCTTACTCTTAAATCCAATCCCAATTGTGTTTAATGGCTCACACCAAACCTTATACAACTCAATCAAAAAGAATATATAAGAGAAAGAGTGTTGAGAAATAAATTTATAAGAGTTTTCCTTAGTAAGTGTTATTCTATTACATTTATGTCCATTTAGTGGAGTATTTATCGGTTACTCCCATTAAAGAACCGTTACTAACAAAACTATCTCCATATCTCAAAAATTGATGGCAAAATCTTACATTTAATGTTTGTCAAACAAAATTCATGGTTGTGATCTTCACAATTGCTTTAGATTTTGCCAATTTGTGATTGAGAACTTCATTCGTGTCTAACGGCTAGTTATATATGGCATTCTCCCATTGGTCCTTTAAAAAACTAGTGTTGGGTCCCTCTAAAGGAGGTTGAAAGTCACAATTGTGAGATTGAAAAGCTGTTAGTAACTTCATCCATGAAATAGTGGAGATTTTGCTTAAAACAATTCACGGTCACTACCAAGGATTCACTGTCACGAATTTTGATTGTCCAATGGGTACTTTGTCACGTGACATTATCTGATTGATGATTTGGAATCCCTCTAATGGATTTTAAAGGTTGCAGTTGCAACTCACACCTCAATTCCCACCTCAAACTATAATATAAAATTTGTCACTAATGATCCTAAGATAGTGATAATGATTGTAAGGTCTTAGTAGTGATTTACAAGTCATTTTCCACACTTTGAGTTATTTGCCTTCGTTCAACCTTTAATAAGTTTCTAACTAAAATTTTACAAGAACAACACTTAAAATTGACATTTGCACCTTATAATCTGTATTGTCAAGATTAAAAAAGAGTTTTGACTTAGGTTTAATTAACCCAGTCCAACAATCTCCCTTTTTTTTGGTTTTCACAATCTAGATTGAATATGCAAAGGAAAACAAACCATTTGTGCATAATCTTAAGTGGTTAGAAGTTTTGGAAACTCATTGAGAAGTTGAAGTTGATGAACTAAAGTGATGGAAAACAGAAGACACTAAAGAGACAATTTAGATTAAAAAAGTTTTAGCTTGGAAGATATTTTTTGATGAGGTGGGCTTCCTTCCCATCATCTAAGGCACTAACAAACCTATAGATGGCAGTAATATGAGAGGGAAAAAGGAATTGGCTTTTAGGTTTTGTGCTTATATAGATTCATTAGTCCATAAAAATATCTTCCTATTTTGATAGGTTATTTTTGGGTGAGGCAAAACAATAATGCTAGGTCTTTTTGGCATACTTTTTCTTTTCCATCTCCCTTAGCATTGATGGAAAAAGTTATGATCCTATGACAAAGCCAATTGGGTAAGGATTTTATCTTCTTGGCTAGAGAAGATTAAGGATCATGCCTAGTTTTTATAGAAATTTATGAAAAAAATCAGAGTAGATGAGGTTTAATGAAAAAATCTTAAAAGGAACCACCTTCCCTTTTTGAAAATTGAAATGAGCACAAAGTTGCTCATAAGTAATAAAGTATTGGTCCCTAAAAGCCTAAAAAGGATGCCATATATACTGACTCTTGATTTTACTCTTTTGGTCACCATAATCGTGCATATGAATTCTTGGACTATCTCTTCATAGTTGGGTTCCTTTTTAAAGATGAACTCGTTCCATCCCAAATTTGGAAAGGAATGCTTTGATTTCTCCTTTGAGTCTAAGAGATTTAAGAAGAAAAGTAGAAGGAATTTTATTGGCTTGTATAATTTTCTTTGAGTTAGCCTTGAACCTTTCTTTTATGATGTCTTTCTTGAGGTGAAGAGGAGGAGGACCTTAAGGTTGGGCAACTCCCTTGCCCTTTTCTACCCTAATAAGTTTCCTTTGAGCCACAGAGGGAGTTAAAGTAAGAGGAAAAGCCTTTAGAGATAGGAAAGATGTGGGAATCAGTAGATTGATGAAAGGTGATGTAAAGAGTGAATGGGGAGGTGTTAGAAAGGTTTAAATAGGCATAAAAGGGGATAAAAATGGTTAAAAATGCATTAAATGAGAAGATGCAATGTTTGGTAACCAAATTTACCCAATGGTTACAACTAATTTGCAACCACTATTTATAGATTGCAATCGTGAATTATGCAAGTTATGAGAAATATGGCATGATTTTCTTAGAAAGGAGCGAGGATAACGATCAAGACTTTGAAAGTCAAAAATTCACAAGGGCGAGTTTAAAGTCATGAGTGCAAATTTATAAAAATTGAAATTTAAGAATGACTTGTAAATAGCAGATGTGACTCATAGTCTTGATCATGAATTAGAAGCTAGTTTTGCAAAACAACTTAAAATCTAGTTTAATACACATGGCTCATACCTAGTATGACAAATTAATATTTTGATGATCAATTTATGCATTTAAGCATAGGCAAGCTTAAATGCACACTGAATTGACTCATCTAACATGTCAAACAAAATAAATACATCATATAAAGGATCAATCACATCATACAAGTTATTAACCAATATCACATGCATACAATGAGATCTATTTTCACTATAAGGAGCTTCCATCAAACATCGAAAGTTCTCTCTTTATGAAGTTCATCCTTTCTTCATTAAGGGGGTTGGTGAAAAGATCTGTAAGTTGGTGATTGTTGCCAATAATCTCAATAATCATATTACCATTTTGGACATGATCTCTAAGAAAATGATGTCTAATGTCAATATGTTTACTTATTAAATGTTAAATAGGATTCTTAGAAATATTTGTTATACTTGTGTTGTCACATTTTATAGAAATATGATCAACATCTTTATCATAATCCTTGAGTTGTTATTTCATCCAAAGAACTTGGGTCTAACAATAACCTATTGCCACATATTCTACTTTGGTAATGGATAAGATAACCAAAACTTGTTTCTTGCTAAACAAAGAAACTATACACCTACCAATAAATTGGCAAGTTTTGAAAGTGCTCTTCCTATCCAATAAACTATCGACATAATCCATATTCAAATATCCAGTAAGGCTAAAAGATGAATTTCTAGGATACCAAAGTCCTAAGTTTAATGTGCCTTGCACATATTTCAAAATTCTCTTAACTGCATGCAAATGTGATTCCTTAAGACAAGATTGAAATTTGGCACACAAGCAAACACTAAACATAATATTGGGTTTAGAAGCAGTAAGACAGAGGAGAGACATAATCATACCTCTATACTTTTTTTCATCAATAAACTTACTCGATTCATCATTGTGTAGCATATTGATGCATTTATTGGAGTCTTGGCAATGTTGTATCCATCCATGCCAAACCTTTTGAATAGCTCTTTCATGTACTTGGCTTGGTTGATGAAGATGCTCTCTTTGGCTTGCAATATACTCATTAAGCATAGTTCCAACCATCTTTACCAAAGTTTTATTTTTCCTCTCTACAACACCATTTTGTTGTAGTGTTTTAGAAGTAAAAAAGTTGTGAGAAATCTCATTCTCTGAGCAATAGTTTTCAAAAGATTCATTTTGAAATTCCTTTCTATGGTCACTCATATTAGAAGAAATAAAGTAACCTTTTCATTTTAAACTATTTTGGCAAAACTTTTAAAATCATCAAAGGTATCACTCTTATGAGTAAGGAAGAAGACCCAAGTGAATCTAGAGTAATCATCAACAAGTAAAAATGCATAATGCTTTCCACCCAAACTAGCATTCCTAGTAGGTCTAAATAGGTCCATATGAATAAGCTGAAGAGGCCTAGAGGTACTTACAATATTTTTTTTCCTTATAGGATGTTTGGTGTTACCTCCCCATTTGATAAGGTCCACATGTTTTGTCCTTTATGAACGTGAGCTTTGGAAGACCTTCTACTAGCTCTCCTTTTGATAAATGTTGTAGAAGCTCCATGCTAGCATGACCAACTCTTCTATGCTAAATCCAAGACTTATTACTAATAGAAGCAAGATAATTAAAGGATTAGTTAACCAAATTGTCTAACCAATTAGGTAGGTATTGCCTCTCCTTTCATCTTTAAATACTACATTCTTATCCACTAAAGTGGTAACTCAACATTCTTTGGGGTCAAAGGTGACTTTATTTCCTTTATCACATAATTAACTTATACTCAATAGATTATGTTTAAATCCTTTAACTAAAAAAACATTATCGATGAGAGAGTAACCTTTCTTTCAAAAAATTCCAATGCCAATTACCTTACCCTTGGCATTATTCCTAAATGTGACATTTTCATCATCATTCTCTTTAATAGATGTGAATAACTTTCTATTTTCGATCATATACTTTGAGCATCCACTATCCATATGCCAATCATTGTCCTCTTTGGTGGCTTTCAAGCATTCCTCTAAAACAAAAACATTTCATCTTTGTTTAGGTACCCAAACAAACTTGGGTCCTTGGGGTTTAGGTTTGGAAGGGTCCTTTAGTTTTACGTGTGCCTTCATAATGTAGCAAAAGACATTAATATGTCTATATCTCATGCAATAGTGGCATTATATTTTAGACTTGCAAGTCTTTCTCTTATGCATTACTTTAGTGTAAGTAAGAGGCCTTTTCAAACTTTAGTTATGTGAATGCATGCAAGTGCATGAGTAATAAGGAGTAGAAGAGAAGTCTTTGTGTTTGTGTGTATGTGTGTGTTTAGGCATGCCTCTTTGACTACATGTATGCACGGTTGGCTCTTTAAAGCTTAGTTTTTGAGCCTTAGGGAGTCTTCTTTTTGCCCTTAGGCTCAAAAGGCTTAGTGCTTGAAGCACTTTTCTTCCTAACAACCTCAATACTAGATGTTTAAGGTGTAAAAACTCTAATAAATATAGGAGGAGAAGATGCAGATGAGGAAGTTCCATTAAAGACTAAACCATGTCTTACTAATGGTGGTCTTTAAGATATAATGAGTGTATCTAAAGATTCCTTCCCTTTGTGAAATTTAGATATGGAATTTCTAAGTTTAATAACTTCACCTTTTAAAGAATCATTTTCTTTTCTTAAGGAATCAAGAGAGGATGAAGTTTTGGAAAGATTTTCTAAAGATTTCTCAAGTTCCTCATTAAAATTTCTCAAGTCATTTACAAGTTTATTTAAACCTTGAAATTCATCCTTAAGTTTTGGACACTTTTTCTTATAATTTTTCATTTGAGACTTATACTTATCACATCTCAAGGTTAAAGTTTTAAGAAGATCAGTATCTACTTCATATAATACATCATAATATTACAAGAGTGTGAAGAAGTGCTTACCTCATTAGAGGAGTTCTCATGAGCCATGAAGCATAAGTTGACAACTTCTTCATCATCTTATTCTTCCTCACTTGAGCTATCATGTCACACCCCCTTTAATAATCATTTAAATTTCTCTTTAAGTCTATCCATTGTCATTTAAAAGACCTGATTAAATTTTTTTTTTCATTATGTCTCTTGTTCACCACTTAGTAATTATTTACAATAGAACATACATGAATAATCAAACTAAAATACTAACTGACTGCATACT
>CATIWR010350263.1:0-21968 GCA_949677035.1 Omphalea diandra
TATTTAATAAAGGGTAAAATTGGAAATATATTACATATTATTATTTTTTCCTTCCACAATTGGTTATCCAATCAAGGGAAAATAAAAATTATTTTCCTTTCCCTCCTTCTTATCCAATCATGAGGGAGGAAAATAAGGAGGGAAAATAAAATTTATTTTCCTTCTTTATTTTCTTTCCTCCCTATGGAAAATTGCCAATCACAGGGTTAGTGAAAGCAGCAAATTGGTTGTTTAATTATGTGAATTGTAATGGAGTTTTTATCAATTGTTTTAAAATCAAACAGATGCTTGAATTAGTCTTATAATCAGTTTTTAAATTTGATCGATTCAATTAATTTAGTTCAAAGTCAAGCCCTCCATAACATTAAAGCCATCAACAATACTAAAGCCAAGGTCGTCACAATTCTCATCCTCAAAGCCAATACCAAACTCCAAGCATCATTACCGTTATTCTTTTTTCAAAAAAAAAAAAGAGCAAAAGTATCATTATTATTTTCCAACAAAGGTCAAACCCTTCTCCTTCCTTTGTTACTCTCTTTTTCTCCATTTCTTTTTCATTCAAGCAATTAAAGTTGAATATATCAAAACCAAACTCATTCTTCTCTTTCTTTCTCATCTTGATTTATATTGTTTGTATTTTTTATTGTATTTTTCTTCTTTCTATTGATCTTACATAATCAAATTCAAATATGACAACAACCATGGATGAAACGTCTTCTTCATTCATCATATTTGACCCTCATCCTCATCTACTTTCTTTAGCAATTTTGATTTATTTATCCTTCTTCACATGGAGTTTTTTTTTCTTGGAAAATATTTTTAAAATACAAAGTTTAACAAAATCTGTTTTTATTGAATTATCAGGTCACTCGATTTTGGCTAGTTTTGAAGATGGTCAATTCTATTACATCAATCAGACAAGATATACAATCAGTTTCTAATTTTTTTAGTCCGATTGTAAAAACATTGATTTTACCAAAACACATGAAAAGAAAAAAGATATTTGTTTTCTATTGTTGGAATATTATATAGGTTATGGGCCTGAGCTTTCTTCTATTCCCGTAGAGCATATGTCTTTATAAATTAAATACCGTATAATATACTCAATATTTAACTTGAGTCCACAACATTATTTTCTTTTGAATGCACATGATAAGACTTAAACCTAGCATATTAAGACAAATTACAAGGTGAATTATGGGATTATTTATCTTCAATCACAAAATATTTTTTTTGTGATCTCATCTTAATCCATTATCAAGGCGATAATATTTTAAGTTTGAGTTTGCTCGTACTTTATTTATACTTATCAATATCATCTCTATGTCACTTAGATGTAAAGGTGATTATGTATGTGAGAAGACTAATCTTTTGTCTAGTATATCTTTTACTATATACACTTAATATATACATATATATACTTAACATAAATATGTGTGTATGATTTATAAAAACATATAATAAACTTGAACGACATTAAGTGATAAAATTTTTATAGTTATATGAACTAACACATATTGCATGTTTGCTTCAATTTGGTGCAATCATGTCTTATGCAATCTTGTACTTATATTTATATGTTCAGTCTTAGAGCAACAATTGAAATCTATCTTATAAATGCATTTAACTATCATCATTTATTAAATATTTTTTTTATCAATTTTCAAGTAATTCATATAGCACTTAAACCAAATAACTCCTTATACTACTACAAAAAAGCATCTCTAATTTAGGTTTCATTATGGATAACACTTTACATATCTGAAGTTCGTATTAAGGAAAAATTTTTAGTTATAATGAACTTGTATATTACCCGTAAACTGTAGCTCACAAACTATACTTCACCAATAAATGATGGATAAAAAAAATAGTACCTAAAGACATCTTGATGCAAATCATTTCCTTAATGATATATCAAACACTTCATAATATTTTAAGATATCTTCAAAGGATATTCAGCGGAAATTATTTGTATCATGTCAAGTTATAAATTAGACATCCATTATTGAGTTCAATATGATAAAAATACAACTTTTAATCGATCTACATTATGTCTAATACAAATCAAATATCTAGATTTAAGCTCAATATGACAAATGCAAAGCTTATGATTTATTATAGTAAAAAACTTATTTTCTTTTACATGGAATCTCAAGATATAAATATGGCATATGCACAAAACATGGCTCTTTTTTTTTAATGCAAATACTCATAAGTCCTAGCTATTAATATGCCATATATGCATAAAAAAAATATATTATAATCTTACCCATAAACATATAAATAGTGTTTTTCACCAATCATGATAAAAATATATTATCATTTCATGAAGTCTATCATATCACTTTTTAAAAGATAATTTAAGATCACAAATTAATCTTAGTGATCAACGTACTTAGTTTATCTTTTCAATGAAAATTATATGTTATTATACATAAATTTATTCTTGCAATTTTCAGTATCATGTTATAGCCTTTGCATCTACTTGATGTCATATTGATTTCAAAAACTTGCCACTATGGCTAGAATTAGTATATAAAAAAAATATCATTATAAACATTATAATACATACACTTAAAGGCAGTCTAATTGTTATAGTTACTTTTGAGAATCTTTTATTCTTAATAATTTGGTATTTTTTGTTCTGATATATCAACTTTTTTTTATTTGACTTGATCTTGTAAATTCCATTTCATTTTCACTCTTGTTGTTCATTTTTCCTTAGGGCTTTTAAGAGTGTCATACACATTTATTGACTTTTATGTTATGAATTAATCAAACAAACTTCATTTTGAAACATATTCAAAAGAGGAAAATTAAACTTTAAAGATCAATTTGCAACAATTTAAGGTCATTTAACAAACTAGTTCATCATTTTTCATATTGCTTCCACTCGAATCAATTAATATTTATAAGTTCACGAGGGGTTGTAACTAAGCCACATGAGAAAATAATTCTTCATTACTCAATTTGCTTCCACTCAAATGAAGCAATTCTAACTGTAGAAGAAATAACTTGATCTTATCTATCTTTCATCATGTGGAGTGTTTTTTTTTTTTTCTCTCATCTAAGGTTTCTTAGGGTTAAAGGTCTTTTCTTTCATTGGTATTAGAGTTTTTCTTTTTGATTTGTCTCTTAGTGTGGAGTATTTAGAATCGAGTGTTTGTTCTTCCTTCATTAGTGATGACAAAGGAACTTGAACAATTATGGCAAAATTTTTCCATACGAAGATGAGGAGGAGGTGCGGATTTTGGAATGATGAGAGGAAGCTTCAGTGTAATCAACATTCTATATGTTTAGTGGGTCGTGTGGTTTCAACTAAGCCTTATAATATTAATGGATTGAACAATGCTCTGATAGGTGCAAAGAGAACAAGTAAAGGTTTCTCTAATCCTAAAATGTCTTTGAATATATTTGTTTATGGACTTGAATCAAGATTGGATAGAATTAGAGTTCTTCAAGATCAGTTGTGGCACTTTAATAAGCATCTATTATTGTTGAAGGAGATAATGGAGGATGAACAAACTTTAAATATGATATTATTTCATTGCCTTACATGGATTAGGATTTGTAATTTACCCATGAGCAAAAGGAATAAGAAGTCAACATGTAGCATAATTAAAATTCATAAAACATGGAGTACTAAAGTTATATAATATAATTAAAATTCTATCACGTCATCCCATTAACATTAAAAGACCTTTCTTTAATTCTTTTGAACATTATGTATCTTATATCATAATATAATAACTATTTACAATAAAATATACATAGTTAAACAAACCAAAATACTAATAGACTGCATACTGGCTCAACCCTCTATCAGACTACTAAATAGTAACTTTAAAATGCAGATTGGATGCAATCTCTAGTATACTCTTCCTGAAAGAAAATTTAATGCAAATAAGTGAGCTTGCATACTCAGCAAAGAAAATTTAATGCAAAGAAGTGAACTTGTATACTCAGCAAGTAAATGTATAATGATACTTCAAGTACAAATAACATAACAAGCATTTAAATATAAATAACTCATCATCTCATCGATGCACTACATAAAGAGTTTTTAATATTTAATGCTACATAGGATATCAAATATTATTGCCACACAGGCTATAGGATATCATTGTCACATAAGTTGTCAAATGTTGTTACCGCACAAGCTATCATATTTTGTTGCCACACAGACTATCATATTTTGTTACCACATAGGCTATCAAATGTTGTTGTCACATAGACTATCATTGTTGTTGCCATATAGGCTATTAAATGATACTACCACATAGGTTATAATATATTATTTCTTGCTTAAACAATATCAAGTAATGGTACTTCTGCAAGTAATTTATAAATCCAACAAAAATTTTTGTAATATAATGACTAATAGTCATACCCATAAACTTTGGCAATCCTTATCACAACATACTTTCATTCTTAAGCCACAACTTATCAAATATTTCATAAGACTAAATAAATCAAGAATATAATAATCCTTTCATCAAAATGTTCATTAATATCATCTAGTTAAATAACAATTCAATTCAAAGAGTATAATTTCATAGTATTTAACCAGACACAGGTTTAAGTACCATTAGTTATCTACTTACCTTCTCCTTCAAGTAACTAAGTCGTGGATGGTCTTGGCTTATTTTCAATAGTATCTTCAGTACCTTAAGGACCTATTTCAATACACCAAATCAATCAATGATAATAAAGTATGATTTTTATCTCAATATGTATGTATGTATGCTCTTGTAATTTATCATGACCTAAGTAGATTGTTTCTAAAATTACTTTTGCCGCATAATTCCAAATGACCTGATTCTTTTTTTAAAACTAGACATATATGGATGCAACATATCCCAAATTTTGTCCAAAATATGCACTACATAATTTATGGTGAATTTATAAGTTTGTCTTGTTCCTAGTGCAATTATATGCTAAAAAGTCCCATATACTTGGTTGTATCTCAAAAACTAAAAGTCCAAATGAAAATTTGATTTAGAGATAATTAGTTAACATATAAATGAACATTTTAATCTTTAATGCATGCTCTAATTCAGCTTCTAAGGTCCTCAAATGAAATGATCGATCTCAGACTTTATAGGTCATAGCAAGTTCAGGATCAGCCTCAATCAAGGAGTCATATCTCTTAGAATACAAAATATTAAGTAAAATTGCTTTATAAACATTTAGATAATATATAAGGATACAACTTTCATGTTTTGAACTTCATCTAATTCCTATTATAACCCCATTAAATTATTGAAAAATAGAACTAAGAGTTGAGTAGGTTTTAACAGCAACTAGTCACAATCAATGGGTCATATCTCTTCAGAATCAACTTATTTAGCAAAACTATTTTATAGGCATTTATATGAGGTATAAACCTATGAATTTCATGCTTTGCACTTTGCCTAATTCATCTCCTAGGGTTATAAAATCGTGGGTACAATAGTCTATCCTGAAAATAGAATTAAAGGAATCCCACTCATATTCACTATCAATAACTTCTAGTACATGAATCCTAACTAAAATTTCTTTATAACTCTCACCAAGCTCATATTCACTATCAATAACTTCTCACACATGAATCCTAACTATAATTTCTTTATAACTCTCACTAATTGCTCATGATTAATATGCCATAGAGGAGAAATTTCATGGAGGAACAAATATGAAATCACATACCTTTCACCAAAGCTAGAAAACCTCCTCCCACTAATTGCTCACGATTAATATGCCATAGAGGATAAATTTCATAGAGGGAATAGAGGATAAATTTCATGGAAGGAAAAACATGAAATCATATTCCTTTCACCAAAGCTAGAAAACCTCAAGATTTCTTCCTAAGTAACTTCTTCTTCTTCAAAATTCCAATTTGTATTCTTATCTTAATAAAACAAAAGATTGGTGGCTTGTTCTTATTGGTTGAAAATTGAAATTTTCTCTTTTAGTACCTTTTCTTCACTCTTTTATCACCTTCATCCATCTACCATCCCCATATATTCCTTATACTTTTAATAAGTTCCAAAGCACCATTATTTAAAATTACTATAATAAACACACAACATATGACAATTTGTCATGCCACTATGCAAATATCATATTCATATTCAAATAACTCACATGCAATAATGTAAGTATTATTGTCATACTTATGTTATATGATGTATATATTCAAATATAACATAATTAAAATGCATATGAATTAAGTTAAGTATATTGCAGGCATGTTGGACAATATTATAAGCAGAAAATTTCTCAATGGATAATTAGCCATATATGCTAGCTCAATGTGCTTCTCCTATATAGAAGAGAATAATGAACAAAAGTCCAAGTAAATATGCGAAGTCAAAGGCAGAGTATAGCTGGGGTTCTTATAGGGAATCAAAATATGAGAGTTCATCATATGGGATTAGGAAAAAGCTGGAAATGGTTATCTTCAAAAATGGTAAGATGGGTCTCGAGACTATCAGAGGTAGTGTTAAGCATATAGGCGATATGGAGGAGAGTGATAGTTGTGCCAAGTTGGTGGTCCATAAAAATGGAAAACAATATGGTAAAGATAAAGACAAAGTTGGTAATGTTGATGATAACCTAAAGCAGAGTCACATAATGGCTTTTAACATTAGTAAAAAGGGAGTAGAGCTTGGCATGGGTAAAATCAAAAGGGGTAGAAAGAAAAGGGACTTAAAGGAGGATAAATTCAAGAGAGAACATTATGCTTACTAAAGTTCCCATTATAAGTCTAGTGCCTTAAGATGGAGATGGAAAAAAGGAAAGAGCTAGATTATATGATGGTGGATGAGTAACAAGGGAAGAGATGCATGGGTGTGGATGGAAAGGTTGGTAATAGTGAGCTTAAGTTTAGGGTGGTGGCTGCTGAGCAACCCCACTAAGGGTCGTGAGGCTGTTAAGCTGGAACCTTCAGGTTATAGGCAACCCTTGGACGTTTCAAGCTCTCTTCTATAAAGTGAGAGACTTTGCTCTTGGAGTAGTTTTTATTATGGGGTCAAGAGTTGTCGATTTTGAATCTGCAAGTTTATAGAAAAGGTTTAGTGCATATAATTTATTTTTTGTTAATCTTATAGGGAGATCTAGTGGGTTAATTTTAATATGGAGGAAAGAGGTTGCGTTGGTTATGGATAATTTCTCAAAGCACCATTTCTATTTTAGAGAGATAAAAACAACTAAGGGAACTTAAAGGGGGACGAGTATATATCGTTGGTCGAAGGGAAAGAATAAGTCGAACACTTGGTTTCTTCTTAGATAAATGTATGGTTTGTCATCTTTGCCATAAGCGTACTTTAGGGACTTTAGCAAAGTGTTGTCTAATTAGAAGAAGAAAGGTGGAAATGATAAATCTCAGAGTGTTCTTGACTAGTTTTGAGTTTTTATTGAAGATTATAAGTTAGAGAATCTTAGTTTTGTGGGGCTCTTTTACACATGGAATAATGATAAAAAAAAAAAAAAAAAAAAGGTTTTGCTTATGGCAAGGAAAGGTTAGATAGGTTCTTAGGTAACTTTGAATGGAAGGCTTTATTTCTGGGTTATGTTGTTAAGCATTTAAATAGAGTTGCTTCGAATCATTGTCCTGTGTTACTAGAAATGAAAGATAGAAGGTGTGGAGGTGGTAAGTTTGGGAGACCATTTAGGTTTGAAGTGAAATAAGTTAGAGATGATTCTTGTGGGGGGTTGTTAGGTCTACTTACAACCCATGAGGGCAAAATCATCTTTTAATTTTCAAACCCATGGAAACACCCCAATTTGGGGTGTTCCAATATGTTGGTTTGGGTGGTTTTGAAAAGGTTTACCAAAACTTTTCAAACCATTACATTCCACTCCAACCCATTCTATCCAAACATAAAATTATTTTCTAAACCAATTTCTTCTCATCCATTTCATTATAAACCTTAAATCCAAACATATTCTTAGGAAAGGTTATAGGGCTAGTTTGGGTTGTTATGTTCTATCTAAATTAGGTCGACATGCTAGTGAGTTAGCTAAATGGGATAAGAAAGATAGGGTAGTATTTAAAGAAAAAATGAGGGAGTTGCGAGAGTTGAGGGATAAAAAAGGTGGTAGAGGGAATGCAGATAGGATAAGGGTATTGGAAAGTAAAGTGGTGGAAGGTCTCCAAAAAGAGGAAATTTTTTAGAGGCAAAGGTCGCAGTTTGGCTTAAAGAAAGAGATCATAATATAAAATTTTTCCACTTTAAGGTTTTAGAAAGAAGAAGAAGAACCTCTATTAAAAGGCTTAAGAATGAAGATGGTGAATGGGTGGAAGGGGATGATGAAATTGTCAAAGTTTTGATAAGTTACTATGAAGAGCTATTTTCTTCATCGAATCTAGGAGAGATTGCACTCCTTGATTCCATTGACTCTACACCTACTAATGATTTGATTGATCTCCTCTAGCGACTGTTTATTAAGGATGAAGTGGATTCTACTCTAAAACAAATGCATTTGTTGAAAGCCTAGGGTCTAGACGGTATGCCTATCTTGTTTTTCACTTCTTTCTAGTCCATTGTGGATAATGATATAGTTTCCTTTGTGTTAAATTATCTTAATTTTGGTTGTATACCCATCATTCGAATCATACCTTTGTAACCCTTATACCTAAAGTTAAATCTTTTGAATTTGTTAAGGATCTTAAACCCACTAGCTTGTGTAATGTGCCATACAAGTTAGTCTCTAAAGTTCTTGCAAATACATTAAAATGATTCTAAAGTGCCTTTATCCCGGGGAGATTGATCACTGATAATGCTATTATAGTATATGAGTTATTTCATTCTATGAAAAATAAGTAAAAAGGGAAAAGGGGATCTCTAGCTTTTAAACTAAACTTGAGCAAAGTCTATGACCATGTCGAGTGGGTGTTTTTTTTATCAAGTTTTAGAGAAAATGAGATTTCCTAGTGTCTTTAGGAGTTATTCATGCTTGTATTTCTTCTGTTTCATTTTCTTTTCTTATTAATGGTAGTCACAAGGGATTTGTTAAACCAAATCGAGGTCTTCATCAAGGAGATCCTATCTCACCCTATCTCTTTGTATTATGAGCAGAAGGGTTGTCATCTATTCTTAGGCAGGCAGCGGTGAGAAAAGAGATTCATGCAGCAAAGCTTCTTCTTTTTTTTTTTTTTTTTACAGATGATATCATCATCTTCTCAAAAGCTTCAGTTGAGGAATGTGTGAAGATTAAGGAGATTCTTTCTTTGTATGAAGCAACTACAGGCCAAACAGTAAACTCCGACAAATCTGAAGTGTGTTTCAGATGTAAAGTGTCTCAAGAGCAGCGCCATCAAATAAAGTCTTTATTAGGGATGAAGAAGGTGGATAAATACTCAAAGTACTTGGAGCTGCCTACTTTGATTGGGAAATCTAAAAAGCAAGTTTTTAATTTTGCGAAGGAAAGGATATGGAAGAAGTTAAAGGTATGAAAACTGAAGGGTCTCTTCAAGGCGGGCAAAGAAGTTCTAATAAAATCGGTAGCACAAGCAATCCCTAACTATATTATGAGTCTATTTTCCCTTCCTATTACTCCTTGTGAAGAAATTCAAAGAATGAATTCTAATTTTCGGTGGGCCAACAATGAACAAGGGAGGAAAATTCATTATGGTAGATGGGATTTCCTATATGTATTTAAGAGTATTGGCGGGCTTGGCTTTCAGAACTTCAAATGTTTTAATTTTGCTCTTCTTGCCAAACAAGGATGGAGTCTTATTACTAATCCTCACTCTCTATGTGCTAAAATGTTACAGGTAAAGTACTATCCGAATGAGAATTTCTTGAGGGCAAAAATCCATCATTCCCCTAGCTTCTTGTGGAGAAGTTTTTTTGAGGCAAAGTTCATTCTTGAGGATGGTGGCTGTTGGTGGGTGAGGACAGGAGAAGATATACATGTGTGGGAAGATAATTGGTTGGCTAGTGCTCATTTAGTAAAGCCTCTTGTGCCAACGATGCTGCTCCAAAACTCGAAGGTGTCTTGTCTTATTGATCAACAGGAGATGTGCTGGATCTCCTATCTGGTTTCTCAAATTTTCTTCTGTTTGAGGCTGCTGATATCTGCCAAATGCCTCTTAGCTTGCGTGGACCCGCTGATGTGTTCTTTTGGATGCATGATAAGAAGGGTATGTATTCAGTAAAATCTGGTTACCACACTGCCATTGCTTTGAAATCTAAAAAGGCGGGCCTTTCGTCTTCATCTTCTTCTGAAAAATACAGTGGAGTTCGTGATGAAAATTTCAGATCCCTGTGAAAATTAAGCATTTCTTTTAGAGATGTTTAAGAAACTCCTTACCTTGTGCTCAGAATTAGGCATTCTTCGATGTCTGGTCTCTGTCCTAGGTGTCATAAGGAGGTGGAATCTATTGTGCATCCCTTATTAAGTGTAAATTTGCGAAAATAGTATGGGGTTCTTCTCCTGTGGATATGGGGAGCTCCGGAGCTACTGTTTCTTCTTTGTTGGATTGATGGGATATTATTAGTGAAGGTCGTGGTAAAGAAGAGACTGAACTCATTGTTGTAATGTTTTAGAGTTTACGTAATGCTAGGAATAAATTGGTATTTAAAGGAATTGAATCCTGTGCGGAGAGTATCGGTGCAGCTGCTTCAAGTTTGCTCAAAGACTATAAGGATGTCAATTTTAAAGATGATAGTCATCTTCCTAAATAGGCTTTGAATGGTGATTTGGCAAAATGGTCGCCTTCCTCTGCCGGTAGGACTAAGCTTAATTGTGATGCTGGTATAGATGCTATTTCTTCAGTGATTAGTTTGGGTGTTGTTTTTAGAGATAAGACTGGTTAAGTGTTAGCATCTGCTCGGCATAAAGTTAAGGCTTCATGGAGTGTTTCTCAAGTTGAAGCGATGGCTATTCTGTTTGGTCTTTTTATTGCTCGAGACTCTTGCTTTTCTGATCTAACTGTTGAATCTGACTGTATAGAGGTGATCAATGGTACCCAGCTGCCCGTTTCTGATAAACCTCCTATCGGTTTCCTCGTTGAAGATATCAAGTTGGAGGCTTTTATCATTTCCTTCAATTTCTTTTTCTCATATTCCTCGTAATATGGTTGCCTATCATTTAGCTAAATAGGCACTTAGTAGTGAGGATTTATCTGTTATTTGGAGGATGCTCCTAGGGCTAATTTGTAAATGAGTGTAAAAAAAATTAGAAAAATATGATAAATAAAAAAATATTTATAAAAATAGGATAAATTCAAAAGTATTTAGTGAAAGAGGGTGGTCAATGTCGATCGTCCGTCAGTTAAACTCGCGGACGTTACTATGAACAAACGGACGTTATTTTAAATTTTTTTAAAAAAATTTTATTGTTTGTCCACCAGTTTAATTGGCGGACGAATGTAACAGATTTCCATGGGAATCTTTGAGCAAAATTTTTGTTTGCAGCATAGATTCTCTGTTTGGTAGCAAAGGTGTCACATCTCTACTGCAAGCAGAGATGTCTCATCTCTGTCATGGATGAGACTCATCTCTACTCAGCAGAGATGGTTATATGTGTGTTTGTCCGTCAGTTAAACTGACAGATGAACAACACTATAAATAGTCTTTCATTCAGACGATGAGGGGGTCTGAAAGTAACAAAAAATTTCTCCTTAAAATTTCTCTCTCAACTGCTCTTAAAATTTCTCATTCTCTCACATATTTTTTTGTTATTCTCAATTTTTATTTGTATCAAACATTGTGAATATTTTTTTAGTTAACCAAATAGAAAAAAATAAATAATTCTTGTGATATTCAACCAGGTAAAAAATATTTTATATTTATTTTATTTTGTTCTTTGATGCTAGATAATAAAATGTGATAGTAATTATATTTTTTGTATGGCATGCAAGAATAAAAAGATATGTTATTGAGTTGAATTGAAGATATTTTTCTGTGAAAAAATGTATAAGGTTAGTTTTTAAATTCAATAAATTTTAATATAATTTTGGAATATTAAAATGTTTTAGGTTCAGCAAATATGATAACAGTGCAGGTTCATGAAAATAATGAAAAGAAATACTTAATTTTCTATAAAAACATGCATGTAGTTGTTATTAATATGAAAAATATTTTCACTTAATGTAATCGTGATACTGAATAATTTGTAAGTTTGAAATTAATTAAAAATTGTACATAAAAATTTATAAGAGTATCATTAGTTGTGTTATTTTTATTTGAAAATAGTCATTATTTACATCATTTAATTATAAGTAGACATCAATTTATTGTTTGTGCTATTTTATTGTTAGACATCAATTTAATAGGTCAATAGTGAACAATTTTTTTAATTCTCATGTCAAATTATATAGTTATGAATATTTATATAAACATAAAAATAATCTATATAATCTTTTAGCATATTTGGATATACTAAAAAAATGAAAAATAGATCTCATGTAAAATTATATACTTCTCACTATTCGGCTATATTAAAAAATGAATAATAATATCACATTTTGAAAATAATATTTTAATATTTAAACATAAAAATAAAATTAGAATATGAAAAAAATTTTATGATTAGTTATATGTATAATAATCTTATATTTTATATGCAAATGAATTAGTTTAAATAATGAGATTGTAGGAAGAATGAGACATCATAATATTTTTAAAATCTCCTGCTAAAGTATATAAAGTAAATTAAAACCTAAATATGAAAGTAAAATAAAAAAAAATTCTGATCATATATTATTTTTGGGTGTAACAAATATGTTTTTATGGTAAATTAGATGAATTTATGAATGTAATATTTATGGATTTACCAATTACTTTTTGTTGAAAGTTGATGAAATAGATATTTAATTATCAATTGTAAAGTAAACATTTTAAATGATAGTCAATATTGAAAGTAGAATTAAGAAACTATATTTAAGTTGTTTTTCATAAGCTAGGTTGTAGTTAATTACTTGTGATTTAATAAATATTTAATTGTTCTTGGGGCCATCAATAAATTATTTTCATATTTGTCAATATATTTACAACTTAGTTAGAAAAATAGAAATAAAATTATTAACCTAAAACTTCTTAACTTTTCTTTTGTAATGAATTTGTTGAATCCAAAAATTTTTCTTTTTACTTGTTTTTACTAATAACAATATTAGAGACATGTGATAGAATTTTGTGTGGAAAAATATTTAATTAAAAAGGAAAAATTATTGATATTATATACTTAATGATGATTATATTATTAGTTTAATAATATTATATACTTAATAATGATTAAATTAATGAATTATTAGAAGTTGAAGCATTAATTAAAAAGGAAAAATTTTCTCCTAGATGAATTATTTTAAATTATAAAAATCAGTTTAAATGGATAGTTTTATAACCCATGCAAAATCAAAAGTAATATTGGCATAAGTAACTCAATAAAATCATAAAGATAAAATGTCATAAGTATATTTTAAAAAATATGATTTTAATTCTAAAATAAATAATATAAAACTCATTTATATCATAACTAATTAATAAAAAATTAAGGTAAATTAAATTTGATTTTTAAAAATTAAATACGATTAATGTAAATTATTATAATCTATAAATAAGTTGGAAAATTAATTATTTATATTTTAAAAAAATTTAGAATAAAAAATAATTATGTTGATGAAATTAAAACTAAAAAAAACTTTTATTTCTTTATAAATATAGTTTGTCTATAATTTTCATTTCATTTAGTTTCAAATAGATATAGTAATGATAATCTAAAAAATATACTTTGCAAAATTATTTTTTGATATTTTGTAATGATTATTTTTTCAAATTAGGTACTTTAAAATGAAAAATCAGTTTTCTATGATTATTTATTGGGATGGACACATTATTCAAAATCATTTGGGTATTGATTACAATGGTAGTCTATCAAAATTTTTGACAGTTTCTCAAAGATTTACATTTGCTAATTTAGCTGAATGCATAAAAATTGTAATGAAATTGTGTAATAATGAAGTTGTGTCAAAAACCACATATCGACATCATTTCATGAGTCAAACCAACAGCTGAAAATTCATGGCTTTCAAGATATGGGATGATAATGGTGTTAATATTATATTTAATGATCTCGAGTTAATTCGTCAACACTCATGTATTGAGCTATATGTGGATGTTGTTCTTCGTGACAATATAGATAATAATCATAATATTGTGAGGATGAGCGATGGTGATGATGAAGAGCAAAATAATGTTGATGTGAATGATGATGATGAAGATGAAATCGATGTTGAAGAGGGTCAAAATAATGATGATGATGCAGTATATGGTCAAAATATTCATGATGGTGGCCATTATAATATTTGTCGTGATAGTGGGGATGATGTGCAAATAGATATTGATGAGTATGAGGGAGGTGACGATGAAGAATGGGATGATGGCTTTGAAAATGATGGTGAGAAGGATGAGTCTGATCGTGAGACTCATGAGGAGCTTCGTATGTATCATTGTAAAGGTCCTTCAAATCCGCTTCAACCTTCAACCAATCCACCTAGCCATTATTCACAACTTAATATTGGGGACACTTATGTTGATCTATTTATAGATCAAATACCATATAATTATGTGACCCATCAAAAGAGTTTAGCAAAGGGATGTTGTTTCTTACAAAACAAGTAGTTCAATCTGCTGTGAAAGAATATTCTTTACGCAAACATCATCAATATTGTTCTTTAGAGTCTAAACAGAACACATTAACACTAGTTTGTGTTAATTATTTTGAATGTTGTAATTGGAAGCTATGGGCAATGCATAAGAAGAACTCTGATTTTTGGGAAATTACCAGATATGATGGGCCACATATTTGTTCATCTCACATCATTGATGAAGACCACCAATAATTTGATTCCACTTTTATAAACCATTGCATTGAGAATCCAATTGTTTCATATCCAACAATTAAAATTGCAACACTTAGGGTTCATATGAAGAAACAATATAATTATGAGTCATCATACTTCAAAGTTTGGAAAATTCAAAGGCACAATGTTGATTGCTTCTACATTAGATGGATGCAATAAGATTTTCCCTCTTGCATTTGCTATAGTTGATTGTGAAAATATAACAAGTTGGGAATGGTTCATGTCTCTAATGCAAAGATTTGTAACATCAAGAAAAGATTTGTGTGTCATCTATGATCGTCATTCAGGTATTATAGAAACAATGAAAGGCCAAAGATGGCAACCTCCATGGGCACATCATCGGTATTGCTTATGACATGTTGTTAGCAACTACAACAAAAATTTCAAGAATTCCAAGCTTAAAGATGCCTATATAAAGCAGGTGAACTTCTAAAAACTTATAAATAATATACATTCTTTAGTTATCTTTTAGTAAATAACATTTAATTATAATTATTGACATAATTACATATTAATATACAGGTTCTCAAAATCAAAAAAGAAAGTTTAAAAAAGCAATGACATTAATGAAGAAAATTAATGCAGAAAGTTATAATTAGGCAAAAAGATTGCCCGTAGAGAAGTGGACACACGCATATGATGATGGTAGACGATATGGTTCAATGACAACTAATATTATCAAGTCTTTCAATAGTTCTTTGAAAGGGATTTATAGCATGTCGATCTTTGTTTTAGTGCAACACACTTTTTATAGATTGGTTAAATTTTTCGATGACAATCGGACTGCAATAAGGCGAACTATAGCACATGGCCACACATATTATTTTCAATTCAAAGATTTATTAAGGGCTCAAGAATTGAAGGCAGATTGTCACCATACTATAAAGTTTAACCAAGACCGAAGGTTGTTTGAAATGATAACAGGATATGATCATAGCAAAAGGAAAGGGCGAAAAAAATAAGTTCTTGATATAATCGATACATCATGCACTTGCGACAAGTTTTAGGAAGCAAGACTTTCATGCTCTCATGTCATACCAAGTTGCAAGTATATTGGCCTCGATTACCATTCATACGTAACACAATGTTATACATTAGAGATGATATTAAAATGCTATGAACATGATTTCATTCCCCTTGGTGATCAAGAATATTGGCCAATTGTCCTTTTCCAAAATTTAGTCTCAAATCCTGGATTAGTGTAGCCTAAGGGACGTCCAAAATCTTCACGCAAATGAAATGAATTGGATTAGAGAGAGCGTACACAAAAGACTTATTGCAGTATATGTGGTAATGTTGGACATAAACAAAAAAAAAAGTATCAATCAAAGATGAGGAGTATAAGTTTGTATAAATTATTGATGACTTCATCAAAATGTTCTTTTATCTTTATATTATTATGTTTTGATTATATAATCCCACAATTTTTAATGTAAATTACAATAGGATAAAATATTTTTTTACTATATTACACATGTATCTAAATAATTATTTATTTAATATTTTATAGAATAAAAGTAAGTATGCATGTCTGTCGTTACTATTCATATAATAAATTTAATTTTTTCGGATAGAGTATTTTTTTTACATACATAATGTGACTTTTCATATGTTAATTTATTTTATAAGTGCCTTTACAGATGGATGATAATTATCAAAGTCGAGATTTTGTGCAACCTAGACCAATTAATACTTTTGTATTGATGCTACAAAATAAATAGCGATCACAAGTTATTTGGTTCAACTAGATACTCAATTAATACATATGTAGTAATATAACTCCATATGTTTTATATAAAAATAAATATTGTAATTGACGTATTATTAGTGCTTACCTTAATGTATATTGTTATAATGCAGATTCAAGATCCTGTGCTCAAATGTCGTTAGGTGAGCACCATTTTGCATAATTTATATTTGGATCATCAACTAAAGTCATATATTTGATAGACATGATTTTACAGTATTACACAACTTAGGTTCTTTCAGTTGGATTGACATCTTCTTTCTGCATTAGTATTCTTTTAGTTGGATTGACATCTTCTTTCTGCATTAGTAGAAAGATGGCGTTCAGAGATCTATACTTTTCACCTGCCAGAAGGCTAATGCACTATCATCATACAAAATGTCGCAATCATCACTGGTTTACTATTGATGGTGAGGTTGTATCGAACACTATGGGCAGAGATTAGAGTGATGTTTGTCAGAATCTTTTAGGCATTTGCCCACCTGCTTTAGCCATCAAGGCCTCTATGCTGAAATTGAGCTGACTTACTGAGTAATTTTCTGACATACTGAAGGATGCAAATGAGGCAACGTTATAGTGTCATGCATGAGCTCTTATTATGTGCCTCATTGGTGGTGTTGTTTTTTCAGATAAATCAATAGGTCATGTCAGTTGCATGTTCCTTCCACTTTTATAGGACTTTCACCATGTATGGCAATATAGTTGGGGTATTGCATGTTTAGCATGGTTATATAGGGGGCTTTGCCATGCGATCAATCCACAATCCACCAACTGAGTGGACCAATATTTTTGTTGCAAATATGGGCGTGAGATCAATTATCATATATTTCTCTTACCTTGTAGCATGGTTTGGCACAAATTGATAGTGCACCATTTGGATAGCAGTTAGTGATATAAATTATTAAATTTTTATTATGCTAATGATGTTGTTTTAACTCGTTTAATTTTATACAAGTGGAGTATAATGCATGTTGTGACCAATGTCACAACATATGCACTAAAAGACATTCAGTTTGCCCTAGATAATCAATGCTTTAAAGAGGTACACCTAAATTAATCATAAATGCATAAAATATCATCATTGAATTGTTTGATTTATAAATATACTTTACATATATATGTATAGATGATATGACAGTTGTACACTACCAATATTATGTAGACACTACCAAATTACTGTTTGCATGAGAGTGCAGTTTGGAGGGTAATTATACCACTTATTTGTTTTCATATTGTCGAATGGCACTATCCCGATTGAGTGTTGCACCAATTTGGATTGTAACAACTTATTCCTCATCCCCCACTGCAGACAAATGACTTATACTCGATTTATTTACATCCTAGTGTGAGGAACTGGGTGACACATAATGCGCGATATATAACATTATGGAATGATTGACATAATCGTGTTGTAATTGGCACATCTTTGGTTGCACCACTCCATTTTCATTCACAATATATAGAGTGGTATTATCGTGTCACGTTGGATCATACTCCGAGGTGCTTCAATTGGAGTTATGGTTAGTGTCTTATCTAATTTTTTTTAAAATAAATATATTATTTACCTTTTTATCTAATTTCTTTTTTTTTATTTTATTTATAGGCCTATGGTCTTGAGATTACACAACATAGTGATAGAAGACCAACACAACAAAACATTGATGCAATCCATCAGGCTGTCGATAGTATGTTTTATGTTTTGCATGAGGATCAATGTCATTTTAGCATGTCACCATCAAATCTAGCGTCAGACCCATGCCTTACCTTGGAAAGGGAGATGCAACTACAATATATACTCAGCACACAAGCAAGCACGTAGGCAGAGATTCGCTGATAGGTATGCAGGGGTTCCCATCCCACCCTCGTAAACATGTACATCTATACTGCCACTATTGGCATTTCATTACGGCAGTGCATATAGGTACAGTCAATCAGAGGGTGTTGGACCTTCATTCATGCCACATTCATATGAAAGTCTTTTCACTACTACGTATGGGTCATCAGAGGATGTTGAACCTTCAACAATGCCCCGGTCTGCTTTATATGACCCATCAGAGGGTGTTGGCCCTTTATCCATGCCACAACCATTTGAGTCTTACACTACTACATATGGCTCGTTACAGGGTGTTGGACCTTCATCTATGGCATCATCATCTCATCCATTTAGTTATACATATGGGTCATTAGGAGACCAACTAAACCTTTCACTTCGACCGCTAGGTTCTTCTACAGATATGGTCGGTCCATCTGAGCCCTTTCAGTCTTTCATGAGTTTGTTGTCTTTTACATCACCACCATGATGGCAGACAAAACCTGATTTATCACATCGAATAGATCAACCTTGTGTGTCATTCATCCCATCTTCTGGACAGTAAGAGTCATGTACTACTTTAGACAATACAATTTCTAATATTTTTAGTACTACCTCTTACAATCAGGTGTTGGCTCAGTCTATATTCGATCTTAAATCATCTACCATTTTTCCTTTCTCACAACATCATACAGATAATGTTGATCCTCAAGATCATAATGTAGATAACCTCATATTTCTACTGCTAGGTTATGAGATACTACATTCAGAAATAGACGCCCATAACAAATAAGGAGACATCCAAATTGTTGCACTGAATAGTTGTATTTATGTTTCTATATGTCTTTTGTTATACTTACTTTAAATTATTATATAAATTAGTTATTCATTAAATTTAGTCTTCTCTAAATTAAATTTACAATTGGATAAATGGTGGTTTCACAAATTTTTTTAAAAAAACATAATTTATTTAAATTTAAACAAACACACTATTAGTACAGTATATTTTACAAAAAGTAAATATTTTCATATGGAACTATATATATATATATATATATATATATATATATATTGTAAGAAACTAAATGAAAAATATTTAGATATACACTTAACAGCATCTTCTTTTCCACAAGATGATAATTCAAAATTTTTAAATCTCTTCTACAAAACAATCTTTTACTTTATATATATATATATATATATATATATATTACTTATAAGAATATATCTTAACTAAATAAGATAAAATTTTTATAATTATTTCAAAAAAAAATATAAATTATTTCAAAAAAATTTTATAGTTATTTCTAAAAAATTAATTTTAATAAATATATAAATTTATGTTACAAAAATTACATACATGGATATTTACATTGGTGCATATAAAATTATTCATGCATAAACTAATTTTCAAATAAAAAAATGTGTCTGACACCTATAGTGGCAGACATAAATTTGTATTCATAATTTTATTGACTGTTACTTTTAATAATATTACATTGATGTACTAAAATTTTTTTAAAAAAATTTGTTTGCCACTTATAATAGCGGACAAAACAATTGAAAAATAAAAAATTATAAATGAATTTATATCTTTTCTTCTTTCTTTATTTTAAAATATTTTAATACTTTATTTTTTAATATATAATAATAATAATAATAATAATAATAATAATAATAAGTATTATCCTTTATCTTATTTATCATTATAATATAATAATATAAAACATATTCAAATTAATATTATAATATAATATTTAAATATCTTAATATCATAATCTTAATATTATAAAATATTAATATTTTAAAAATATTATAAAAAAATTAAAATTTTTTATTTTGTCCACCAGTTTAATTGGCGGATGGAAAATAATTTGTTTGTCAGTTTAACTAACAGACAAAAAAAATTTATCTGCCAGTTTAACTAGCGGATAAAATAAAAATTTTAATTTATCATTCTCGTGTTGGTCCGTTAATTTAACTAGCGGACGAACAACAAAGTAAAATCCACCATTTTAATTGACAAACAAATATAAACTATCACGTTCAATAATATTTCATTGATGTACTAAATTTTTTTAAAAACATTTGTTTGCCACATATAATAGTGGATAGAACAATTCGAGTATAAAAAATATTCACTCATTCACCAATTAAATTGTAGGTTGGAATAATAAAACATTTGTTTGTGTGTCAATTTAACTAGCAGACTAATTACATACATGAATGTTACATTTGTACATATAAAATTGTTCTTGCATGAACTAATTTTCAAACAAAAAATGTGTCTGATACTTGTATTGGCGAACATAAAATTAGTTTCATAATTATATTCAATATTGTTTTCAAGAATATTTCATTGATGTACTAAAGTTTTTTTGAAAAATATTTGTTCATCTCTTATAATAGTGAGTGGAACAATTAAAAAATTAAAAAATTTAAATGGATTTATATCTTTTCTTCCTTCTTTATTTTATACTTTATTTTAAAATATTTTAATGCTTTTATTTTTATATATTTTAGAATATTATAATAATATATAATAATAATATGTATTAAACTTTATCTTCTTTATCTTTATAATATAATAATTTAAAATATAAAAAAATAAATATTATAATTAAATTATACTAAATATTATAGCATAATATTTAAATATCTTAATATTACAATTTTAATATTATAAAATATTATATCTCTGCTTAGCATCAAAGATGCATAGATTTTGCTGAGCATAATCTTTGCTACAAGCACAGATTCTTATATCGGGAATCTCTGCTCTCGCATGGAAATCTATTATATTCGTCCGTCAGTTTAACTGGCAGACGAACAACAAAAAATTACAAAAAAAATTAAATTAACAATCATTTGTATATAGTAACATTCATTAGTTTAATCACTGTAAGAAACTCACATTTTTCATTTAATTTTTTAAATTTAGTATACAAGTTAATATCCATGTAATATATCTTATTCTTATAAAATTTGTAATTATAGCATTAAACTTTTAATTTGTTCTTCTTAAAATGAAATATATGATCTTTGTCCTTTCTTTATAGAACTTTTGTCCTTTTTATTAGCATTTAACTTATTTATCTTAGAAGAAAACATAAGGACCCTTGCCCTTTCTTGATGGCCAACTTGTTTATATCAATCACTATTTGAATTCTTATAACTTTTTTCAACTTGTTTCATCCTTCTTAGGACACTCAAAATAAAACTTATATTTAAATTTTAAAATTTTTGTTAATCTTAATCAGTCATATATAAAATAGTATTGATCTTTAGATGCCTTAATATCATTTTTGTCTAGATAAGTTAGGAATACCTATATATGCTCCTAATGTGGATAAAGATCAAATACCAACACGAACTATATGTTTATAACCTAGAGTATGGTTAACTTTTTTAATATCATCAATCATATTTAGTATTGTCAATAGATGCTAACCAATAATATGATTTGGATTTTTCTTATGTACGAACTAAATCTCGTCTCACTATTGTCTATGTAGCAATAAAAGTTTCATTATATATATATATATATATATATATATATA
>CATIWR010350264.1:0-12374 GCA_949677035.1 Omphalea diandra
CGCGTCATTCTCACTAGTGTCATATACACACACACACACAGATATATATATATATATATATATATATATATATATATATATATATATATATATATATATATATAAAAGACAAAGAGAGAGACTTATTGCGTGTTTTAATAATTATATCTAATTCTTTTAATTTTGATAAATTTAATTAATTTTATAAAAATTTTGACAATTATTACCAATTTGAGATTTTGAACAAAATTAAATGATATTATCTATGATATATTATGTATATAAAATCAAATTCTAAATTTAATAGACTTGAATACATTTTTTTTAAATTCAATTTTAGATTAATGATATGTCAATGATTATGTCATATAATTTTAATTAAAATCTTCAGTTCGTTATACTTGTCAAAAACTTTATAAAATTAAATAAATTTATCAAAATTTAAAAAAATTAGATAATGATATGTCAATGGTTATGTCATATAATTTTGATTAAAATCTTCAGTTCGTTATACTTGTCAAAATCTTTATAAAATTAAATAAATTTATCAAAATTTAAAAAAATTAGATATAATTATCAAAATACATAAAAATTTAGATTGTATTGATTATATAAATATAGACACACGCGCACAAGATGTCGAGCTAAGATGTTTAGTCACGTCTTCTTCTATTTCACCAAAGGAAACCCTTCCCCAAACCAATCTTTGGTTCTCCATTTGGCAATCTAAGCCAAGGCTGGATGTGGGTCTCGTGTGGCCTCGGTTCGGTTCCTACCCAAACGGGGAACGCACAACGAGATCTGCAATCATACAAATACATGTGTTTAGGTCACTGCATACGGCAGCTAACTATTTGCATCAACCACATGGACTATCCTCAAACTACAACATTACAAAATAGCATTTGTCAATTGCTTTCCATTGTTTTTTAATGGTTTTTTTTTTTTACCTAAATAGATATCATGTTTATTTTGTACGAATATATTTGAAAATCTTTTTCATCCTAATGATTTTGTTACTGTGATTCTCTAGAACAAGCATAAAGGTTGTTGGTAAACTAACAAGATAAGTATTCACTGTTAGATTAAATCACGTTATTTGTTGACATTATTGAATCTGTCATTATAAAATTCACTCAGATTTTATTACTGTGATGCTCTAGTCAAATATCAAAATGCTACGAAAGAATCAAATAACTACTTAAATAAAGAATCATATAGATGCAACTGCTATAAAGTTGAGATTTCAATCCTTTATTACTTTTTTTTAAAAAAATAGCATATATATATATATGATATTATTAAATATATCATTATAAAATTCACTCATATTTTGTTACTGTGATACTCTAGACAAGCATCAAAATGCTATGAAGCAATCAAAGAACTACTTAGATAAAGATTCATGAGAATGTGAATGCTACAAAGTTGAGATCTCAATCCTTTTATTACTTTAAAAAAAAAAAAGTGTGTGTGTATATATATAATAAATTATAAATTGCTAAAGACAATTTCAATTATTAAAATATATCTGTTCATTATTAATTTTACATATAATATCAATGAATTAATATCTTTTATAATAAAAAATGACAAAAAAATTTTAAGAAAAAGTGAAATAAAATGTTAAGTAGGATAACTGTGAAAATCATGTTACACATATTGTAATTCATTTATACTTCATTCTAGTTTTTTCTACAGTAGAACAATAATTACAATAATAAGCAGAATATGATATTGAAGGTTAGCTTCTCAGTTTTGTTTTGCTGGGAAGTATTAATTAGGTCTAGGTGCAGTTATCATATTTTGTGCCTAGAGTTTTTGGACCCAATAATGATAGTCAGTAAGTGATTTTCCTAGAACAAGGGCGTGAAACAAAATCCCGAAGCTAAAAGAAACATAACAGTACAAGAAAAACAAAAAATACCGATGGATATGTTTCATTGACAAATACCGTCAGATTAGCATCGGAAAAATGAATAATTAAGTTTATAAATATAGAGACGGATTATCAATGAATTTTCATTGGCAACTTACGACAAATAGTGACTGTCAGTAAATTTAGCGCAAAATGATGGTGCCAAAATTTACCGATAGAATCACTAACGGGACAAAGGCAAAAGTCGTCTAAAAATTCTATTTGTAATCCATCGGTAAATTTCTTATATGAACTGACGTTGTACTCCTCTTCTTCTTCTTTTTTCCTCTCTCTCTCTCTCTTCATCACAGCACCGCCACAGCACCAATGCACCTCTTTCGCCTCCCAGTCACATTGCCCTATCGACCCTACCGCTAGTGCCTCTCTCTCTCTCTCTCTCTCTCTCTGTGTGTGTGTGTTGTTGTCGTCGCTACCATAAAGGTAGGTTGAATGTTGCTTTTTTTTTATACTTATTTTTTTAGATTTAGTTGATTTTTGATTATGTGAATTTTGAGTTGAATGTTTTTTTTTATATTTAGTTGAATTTTTGATTATGTGAATTATGATTATGTTGAATGTGAATTTTTTATTATGTGAATTTTTTATTTTATATAAATTTATTTTGTATATTTTGTTTAGTTGGTTTATTTGGTGTGTTGAATTTTATATAACTTTTGTATATTTAGTTTGTGAATATAAATTTCGTATAAATTATGTTGAATGTTGTATAAATTTTTATATAAATTATGTTGAATTTGTGTTGAATATGATTACGTGAAATTTTTATTTTGTTAATTGTTGTTATTTTTGTTATTATGTGAATTTGTGCTTTTGTTAATTTTGTGAATTTTGTTATTTTTATTAATGTTGTTAGGTTGTTTAGTAGACTAAATTTTGTAAAATTATATAAAAATAATTTTGGATTTTTTGTTAAAAAGAAATTAGGTTGTTAATTGGATTAATGAATTTTGTTAATTTGTGTTAATGTTTGATAAATTTGTGAATTTATGTTACTTGTGGTAATTTTGTTTGTTTTTTTAATTTTGATTAATGTTAGATCATTAATTAGATTAATGTTGTAATATTTATTAAATTAATGTAATAAATTTAAAGTTATTTCAATTAGTTTTATTATGTCATAAAATTTTATTAATTTTGTAAATTATGCATATATAGAAAATGTTGGTGTAAATTTAATAAGTATAAATTAGTAATTTTGTAATTTGGTGTAAATTTAATACGTTATGGAATTTAACAATTTAGTAATTTAATTAAATGTAATTAATGTAAATTTTGTAATTTAGTTAAAATTTAATAAGTTTATGAAATTAATTAATTCAATAATTAAATTGTAATTTAATTAAATTTTAGAAATTTGAGTTACATTTAATTACTAATTTAAGTGCAATTTAATTAAATTTTAGAAAATTTAGAAAGTTAAGGGTAATTAAATTAATTTTTAGATTTTTTAATTAAATTGAGTAATTTAAGTGTAATTCAATAATATTTATGAAATTTTAGGGATTAATGACCATTTTTACCACAAGGTTAATGTGTTTGGAGTAATTTTGTCTCTCAAGTTTTTTTTGAATTTCTTTTGCCCTTGAATTTATCTGTTGAAAATAATTTCACCCTTCACATTTTGTTTGAAATTCTTTTACCCGCTAATATTAACATAACCTGACATGTTTGTCATTATTAGAGATAGTGTTAATTAGTTCTGTAAACCTTTATGACATAAAATTAATTAACTGACATAGATATAGATTACTTAAATTAAAATGATATGAAAAACTAAATAAAGAGGAGGAATTTGTTACTACTAAAATTATAATATGACTGAGTTATATTAACGTTAAGCACAAAAGAGTTTTAAACAAAACGTGATGGATAAAATTATTTTAAACAGTTAAATTCAGGGGGCAAAAGAGTTTCAAATAAAATATGAGAGACAAAATTTTTTCAAACACATAAACTCAGAGTTAAATATAGTTATTGGTCCAAAATTTTAGAAATCATTGAATTGAATTTTAATTAAATTAAGTAATTCAAGTGTGTTTTTTATTTTAAAATTATTGTAATTTAATTAAATTTTATAAATGTATATATAATTTATAATTATTTGTTTGCACTTTGTGAATATATTGGTTGGACTTTGGGATTTCTGTGCTACAAGATGTAGATATTTAATTAAGAATATTTTTAATTTAAAAATATCAATAAAAATTAAAAATTGGGTATTATATAAAATATTTGAATGTTATTATAAAATATTTGTTTGTTTAATACTTGGTATGTTAAGATATATTTTGATGTATGTATTTTTGTATGTAATAAAATTTAAATTTTATAATATTGTAAAGTCCCCATAAAATTTAATAATATCCTTGAAAAATATCATTAAATTTCCAAAAATGTTAATTTTCTAACTAGAAAAATTAAAAATAAATTTTGTGAATTTATAATTTTATAAAACTTACAAAAGATAAGAATAATTGAAAAATCATTCATGAAATTGTAATGTCTCAAAGTATTCCTTAAAATTTAATAATATTTAATAATAAAAAAATCATTCTTGAAATTGTAATGCTCCAAAGTATTCCATAAAATTTAATACTATTTAATAATAAAAAAATATTCATGAAATTGTAATGTTCCAAGGTAATCCATAAAATTGAATAATATTTAATAATAAAAAATCATTCATGAAATGGTAATGTTTCAAAGTATTCCATAAAATTTAATAATATTTAATAATAAAAAATGATTCTAAAAATTGTATTGTTCAAGTATTCCTTAAAATTTAATACTATTTAATAATAAAAAAATGTTTATGAAATTGTAATGTTCCAAAGTATTCCAGAAAATTTAATACTATTTATTAATAAATGTCTAAAACTTAAAAAATTTTCATACTTTAGTAATACATAACATACTCAAAAAATTTAATTGAATTACTTAAAAATTTATAATATTAATAATGGAATAAAATATATAAAAAATTTATATATCCTAATTGGTTGAAGAAAAAATAAAAAATGTATATAAATTATAAAGAAATAGTGGCCTACAAATTACTTAAATTTCATTAAATATTCAAAATTCAAAAAAATAAAAAAATGTATATTAATATTCCAAAATTCAAATAATTACTCATACAATTTTCATAAAAGTCTAATTATTTCATAAAATTTATGAATATTCGATAATGTTCATTTTGAACTTAATGTTCAATTCTTTAATGTTTTCACTTAATATTTATTTTGGTGTTAGTTTTTTTGTTAAAATGACAATGATAATACCGAATAAATGTGTTATTTATAGAAACTTTGGATAAATTTCCTCTAAATTTCATTGGACATGTAACTTTAGATACTCATTTGGTGTGATTCTCATTGGATGATGAGAATCACATTGAATTTTCCGAAGTGGACAATTTGAAAATTGCATTATCTAATATAACATGTTGTAAATGATATAGTTTATTATGTTATTGGCAAATTCAGTTGTTTATCTCATACACATTCTCTTAGTGCTTATTGATAAATTTTGGAAAATATTTTTCATTTTAGTGCACTTAGAAAACCATAGTGAGATACTGCTGAAATTTAAGCAACTATATAAATTATATTATCATGGCAAATTGTTATATGACAATAAATTTTTAAATGGGTTAGGTTCTTACCTTATAGGTAAAGGGAGATTTTGGACTAGATTGTTTAAACCTAAGTCTATACTCTTTTTTTATATTGACAATAAAGATTGAAAGGTTTTAATGTCAATCTTAAGTGTTGATTGTGCAGATATTAAGTTAGAATCTCATTGGAAGTTGAATAGAAATGTTCTAATGTCAATCTTAAGTATTGATTTTGCAGATATTAAGTTAAAACCTCATTAGAATTTGAATAGAAGTGATAAGAAGCAAAAAAACTGAAAGTATGAAAATCTGTCTCTTAAAGTCTCGACCGCAACATTCAAAAGAACCATTAAAGATTCAAAAATCTCAACTGCGAATTTTTTGTAATGTCCGCGACTTGAAGAAAAATAAGAACTCCAAAGCTCAATTTGTTTCACAATGAGTATAACCGCTAGGTAGCGATCGCGACATTCTTAGAGACTACCAATTTATGGTCTCGACTGTGACCGTTGAGATCTATTAAATAGATCCAACGACTAGTTTTCTAAAGGACCAATGTCAACTTGCCACATGTCACTAACTGTTAGACACAATATGAAATCCTAACTGCGAAATGCATTCTGTAACTGCTAATTCATTGTCTAGACCATGACCTTCGTCTGATAAGCATTAAATGTAGAATTTGCCTAACATACTTTGGAGATTTGAGTATAGTTTTATATATAATGTCTCTTTGATGGTTGAAGACTATAAATATACCAACAAATGAACTTCAATGCAAGAGAATAACCATTGATTCTGCCAAAACTCTTACAAAGTTAATTCACACAACTTTAACTCTTCATTTCTTTGTACATAATTTGGGATGAGTTTTAAATACCTTGGGTTTAGATTTAAAAGTGAGTTTTTGTATAGAAAACTCTTGTTTGGGTTTTAAAATGAGCCTTAGAAAACTCTTGTGTAAGTTTGAGTGTTAGCCTTAGTAAAACACTCATGTAAGGTTTGAGTGTGAGCTTTAGAAAAACACTTATAGGGTCTAGTGTGAGCCTAAACACTAAGTTGAGTGTGAGCTTGTAAAACACTAGTAATTTGGTGAAATACCCAATTGGTGAATTGGAGAGTGGACGTAGGGTTGGTTAATACTGGAACCACTATAAATTATTATGTGTTCTATTCTTCTCCTATTTCTTCTAATACTTGCATAACTAACCTTTCCTCAAAAAATTCAAATTTGTTATTAATTCAATCCCCTGCTTGGTACACAAAGGCCAACAGGAGATAAAAAGATAGTATTAGATATAATAGAATATTGAAATTAAAAATATTATATGTATATGATTGCATTATTTGCATTATTATATTGAAATTTTTAGGACTCTATAATCATATCAAATAGAAATTGGATGTATTCTAGGTTAAAGGATGGTTTATTATGTCTATAATTCTTAGAATGTGTGAACCATTTCATTTAATTTATAACATCTCAATTGAAAATTATCGATAAAATTAAAATTAGATGTTTGTCTAATCATAAAAAGTGTCATAATTGCATTTATTTGGACTCCAATATAGTAATGTTGTATATTGTGCAAAGGGATTTTGTTGTTAGGTATTATGAATGGTATTTGCATGATGAAGGGTGTGATTCTAGAACATTAGCTACAGATAAACCTAAAATTCAAATTGATAATATAAGTTCAAGAGAATCAGAACCTACTGCACACCATAATATGATAATCGATGTAATTGGGCCAAAGTTTGATTAAAGTGAGATGAGTGAAGCTCCAATAGAACGTCTTAAAAGTTGCATGATTTGGTTGATGCAGCTAATGAGGAATTGTGGCCTGGTTGGAAAAAACATTTCAAGCATGATTGATGAATATCAAATCGAAGCATTATTTATCTGAAAAGCGTTACAACGATATTATACAATGGTACAATGAGTCATTGCATGAGGATCATATGATGGTTGATAGTTTTTATAGCACTAAGAAATTGATGCAAGGTTTAGGTCTTTCAGTTGAGAAGATTCACTACTATAAGAATAATTACATGTTATATTGGGGTGGTGATAGTGACTTGAGGACATACATGTTTTGTAATCTTCCCAGATACAAGCACATGCCTCAAGGATTAAGTATACCTAAAAAAGATCATCCATACAAGAAGATGTATTACTTTCCTTTGACTTTGAGACTACAAAGGTTGTCTACTTCTAAAGCAACTACCAAATATATGAGATGACATACTGAGCATGAATATGATGAAGGTATGATGAAACATTATTTAGATTCTCCTATATGGAAGTATTTTAATAAAATAAATCCACAGTTTGCATTTAAAATTTGAAATGTCTAGCTTGGATTATGCACTGATGGGATCTGGATAATAATATTCATGTTGACTAATTATTCTAACCCCTTATAATTTACCACCCAGGATATGTATGAAGGAAGAATATATGTTTATTTTTGTTCTAGTTTTCAGGACCTAACAATCCAAAATTGAAGTTGGATGTACTCATGTAGCTCATGATTGCATAATTGAAAAAGTTATGGAAAATTAGTGTGGAGACATATGATATTTCCAGAAAGAACAATTTTCAATTACGAGCTGCTTTGCTACATATTGCTAGGGATTTTCCAACTTATGGTATATTGTCTAGATGGAGTACTAAAGGCATACTTTATTTTTTGTATTACATGGAACATATCGATGCCTTCACGCTTCTAAATGGATTAAGTAGTCTTTGTTTGATAATACCCAAAAATTCTAACTATCCGATCATCCGTTAGATGAAATAAAATTGTTTTTCTTAAGAATTGAATGGTTGAATATCTGACTCTACCTATAAGGTCAAGTATTAATATTAGAAGAAATCATTGAATTACGATTGATAAGAGTAACTGAAGTTGGGTCTGAAGATGTTAATGGTCAAATAATAAAACGAACAAGATATGGGTGGAATAAATGATTTGATAAGGCATAATTTGGATGTCATGCACATTGATAAGAATGTGTCTAAGAATATTTTTAATACGGTGATGAATATAGAAAGGAAATCTAAAGATAATGCTAAATCTAGAGAAGAATTGAAGTTATTTTGTCATTGTCTAGAGTTACATCAAGATAATGCAACTGAAAAATATCCAAAGGCAAATTGAAAATATCTAAAGGAAAAATATACGCTTGATAAGCAAAGTAAGCAAGTATTATGTGAATGGCTAAAGAATATTCGATTTCCAAACGGGTATGTATCTAATATGGCTCGATGTGTTGATATGCATAAGCTGAAGTTGTTTGGCATGAAAAGTCATGATTGTCATGTGTTTATGCAATGATTACTTCCTATTGCTTTTCATGAGTTATTGCTTTCACAAGTATGAAAGCCTGTCACAAAGTTGAGTTTGTGTTTTAAAGAACTCATTACATCGCAAATCAAGGAGGAAGACATGACATGTTTGGAAATTGACATTCATTTAATTTTATGTAAATTGGAAGAAGTTTTTCTTCTAAATTTCTTTGATTTAATGAAATATCTAGTTGTGCACTTTGCAAATGAAGCAAAGCAAACAAGACTTATGTAGTATATATGGATGTATCCTTTTGAGAGGTACATTAAATGTAAAAGTTTCCATTATACATGTCATTTTAATTTCAATCCATTTATTTATAATCTATTTGCATATTGTATGTTATAGATTTCTTAGACATTAAAAAAATAGTGTGAAGAATAAAGCTCAAGTTAAAGGTTCTATATGCAATGCATACTTAGTTGAAAAAGTATCATCATTTTGCTCATATTATTTCGAACCGCATGTATATTCAAGGTATAAAATAGTACCTTAAAATGATGATGGTGGAAATTATGAAATATCCAATATTCCAAGGAATTTATCAATATTCACTCATACAAGTAAACTATTTGGCAGACTAAAAGGAAAATGTTGACAAACGAAGAATATCATGCTACTTAAACATATTTTCTTCTGAATTGTCATGAAATAACGAAATATGTTAAGTAAGTAATACTTCTATTTCAACTCCTTCGTTTGTACTTCTGGAAATGATATACAAATATTAAAATATTAATATTATGTTGTGCAAATTTTATGAAGCTTATGCATTGACATGTTAAAGCACATTTTTCCCAATATTTCACTGATGATGTTGATAAAAAAAAGTTAGAGATAGAATTTTGATATTGGTTTAAGTCATATATGAGTATACCCTGGCTAATAATACAATAGTAAATTTTATAAGAGTAATTATTATAAATAACTAATGTTGATAATGAGTTGTTTTGTTCTTTTAGGCAAATGATCTAACAAATGGTATCAAAAATCAATTTATTGTAGATCTTACAAAAGGTCTATTGTGTGATGTAACTATATATCTCGTTTACTTTATAAATGGTTACAAGTTTAACACTGAAAAATATGGTTTCAATAGGGCATCAATCAATAGTGGAGTAAGTACTAAGGGTTGGAACTACAGTGAAAATACATATGACTATTACGGTCGATTAATAGAGTTGTTATAGTTAAAGTATCCTGCACTTTCGATCAAAATAACCATTTTGTTTAAATGTGAATGGTTTGATCTGAAGCCTAATGTTGGAATGAAATTGCATGAAAATTAAAATCTTATCGAAATCAACCACAAGCACAGGTTTAACAAATACAAACCTTTCGTATTAACGACGCAAACTTATCAAGTGAATTTTCTTCCTTATCCCAATTTACGATGGGATAAAGCTGATTGGTGGATAGTACTCAAAACAAAAGCTCAATCATTTATTGAAATAAAAGGACAAATTAGTTATTAAGACATTATCTCAAGCTCCGTTTCAAGAGGATGTGGAACAAAATTTGTCTCTTATGGAAATTACGAAGGACATGCCACCAGGAATTTTAAATGATTCAAGTGTGTTGTTCATCGAATTAAATGATGAAGATGAAGATATTCATTTTGACAATGAAAAAAAGCTACAATCTGAATTTGAATCATCAAAAGATATAATGTTTGAAGTTGATATAAAGTATGATGGTGCATAATAAGTTAAAAATTTTAATGTATTTTATTTTTAAGTATGCTAATGCACAAATTTAAATAGAAATTTTTTCATGTGTATATTATATTATATATATAATATTAGATATATAATTTTATATGTACTTTCATATGGTCCTGAGATGGTAGCCAGGTAGAGGACATACCCATGATTGCATGCCACCTGCGCCACCACTTTTACCATCCAGCACACCAATTTTGCCGCTTGGACTTCCTTTAACATCGGCTCCACCTATAGGTCTGACTCCTTCATCAGTTTCATCCCCTACTCAGGATCCTCCTTTAGCTTCCTTTACGTCATCGATGCTGACAGATCATGATGAGGCTTATACAGTTCCTGCGCTTGAGCTACGACCTCATATTTTTTTACAGCATAGGAGGTATGTAATAATTATTTTTTTATGTTTTGTATTTATGTTCATATTTTGTTATCTTATTAATTGTAACACTAACTAATTTTCTATTTTCAATTTTATTCAGTTTATATCTATCTAATAGATGCTCCTGTGCATGCCGAAAGAAGTCTGTGAAAACCTTCTACTAGGAGGAGTTCAAGATAAATAATATTTATAGTTCTAAGTTAAATATTTTTAAAATAAGTTTTAATTATTTACTAATTTTGTGTTTATTGTTTGTACATAAGCAATTTTAGTGGGACTAGGCGATCGATGCCTTGGTCCAACAGCATTCTTTAAGAAGACTACTTTGAGGTATAAGGATATGCATTATGATTTGAAGCATAAGGGCAAGGAGACTTAGGTGCCTAATGAGGCTTGGGACCACTGGCAGACTCAGTGGAGTTCTTCACATGCTCAAATTGTATCTGATTAGGCTAGCCTAAATAGACAAACCGAGAAAGGAGATCCTGACTCAGGTCCATCTAGGCACACATGGGGGTCTATCCCTTATTATGAGCATGTCAGACGACTAGTAAGAAAATGTTTCACATTTATAAATTATAATTTTTTTTATCCGTTTAAATTTTTATTTTTATTTTTTATTTTCATTACCTTAATAACGGACTCAACAGTTGGGATGAAAGATTTAGCTCGTCGATGTCTTCATGTATACATACATGAAGCAATATGACATTGAGACTTTCATTGATGCACGGTCCAGGATAGTTAATGTAAGTCATAATTTACTTATTTTATATTTTATTTTTTCATTAATTAATATTTATATATCTCATACTTTATAAAATACATGAAAGTGTTATCATAGATTGTAAGCAATTGTCGCAACCCTGTCCAGGATCCGATGAGCCTTATTAGGCCGATGAGCACGAGGTTTTTCTGTTGGTTGCAGGTGGTCAGGGGAAAAGGTTGGATTTATGTATGGATGATCATGCTCCCCGTTTCTATGATGAGTCCTTGGTGTTAGCTCTTCTTCAACTCCACTGCCTTCTGTCAAAGACTTGCAGCAAAAGGTCGAGCGATGAGTATATGAGAGGATCACATCCACGTCCACTGTCAATTCATGGATCCGAGCTATAGAGGATTAGTTTCATGTCGTATCCTAGCAAATTAGGATACCTCTTCCCTCTCATCTGCATATGCCTATGCCACCCGCCTTGCCTCTTCCTCAGCCACTGATTACTATTGTTGTCATTACTCCTACTTCTAAAACTGCTCCTCCTCCTACATCTGGTCCCGTTATAGTTTTTTTTGTAAACATTGATGTTTTTATGTATATTTTCAAATATATATATATATATATATCTATATATATATATATATATATAGCTATATATATATATATATATAT